>BQNB010016498.1:0-67305 GCA_026074375.1 Tanacetum coccineum
AGCAGTGGAGCCCGGATCGGATAAAACTTGTCCACAAACATATACACAGTTTTCCCATTCGTTAAGTCCAGTACATGAACAGAGCTCTTGGGATATAACCTCCAACCACTCACAACCCATTCATCTTGTGTCCTCCAAAAATCTTCCACATCATCAGAATGAAGGGACTGACACAACAGATTGACGTCTCTCCAAAGGTCTAAACCCACATCTACATCTGGGTTGAGCCGAAAGTACCTGTTCATCCGTCGACGTAAAAGAAGGAGATCCTCACGATAGACATGAGGTAGCAACTCTTTCAGGTAGAAGAAGTTCCTGTGCCGTCGATTTTCCTGATAATACACATGATAGTAAGTGTTACGAAGCGGGCAACGCACAATTTCCCAATCTTTAAATGCTCCATACGGAATAGGGGGAATATACTCCTCTATATCATCATCACTCTCACTCTCAGAACTGAGGAAGTCGTCAACTGGTCTATCCCACAAAGAGGTATCACTTCGCACCCCGCGATGTTTACTACGAGACCGAGGAGGAGAAGAGGGAGATTCAGAAATGGGTTCAACCTTTACCCGTGGATCAACAATCTCATCATCTGGGAGTTTGTCCACAACCACAACACCAGCACCAGAAACATACTGACCGCGAAAGAGAATCTCAGCTAGTACTTCATCATCTGAGTCCGGTTCAGCAGCAACGCGAGACAGACCTATCTGCTCGTCCTCATCACTATCCAAGAAAAACGCATGAATTCCTCCTGGTGTGGGTGTAGTTTCACAGAACAACAATTGGTATGTGATCAGTAAAACAGGTGACAGGGAAGAACTAATAGCAGAATCTACAAATGTTGAAATACCAAGCTCCTTGTGTGAACCAGCAGAATCCAATGCTGCTGAAGTGGTAACAGTAGAAGCATTTAACATTTATTACAAGTGTACCACCAGCAGTATCGGGAACAGCAGAACCAGTCATAGGAGTAGCCAAACCAGCAGGGTTAAAGCTACCACCAACAGCAGAATCAGGATCATCGGCATGATGTGTGGAAGCAGCAGGAACATCCGATGGTTGTGAAGTATCACGGTCGACCCTTTATCTTTTAGAGGGAGGCTCAGAAATGACAGGCTTGGGTCGAAATAGATTATACTGAGCACTCAACAATCGATCCTTTTCAAGACGTCTGCAGATATACTCGTACTCTTCAATCAACTGTTGTTTAGACATAGCCTTGACAGCTTTCATCGGCTAGTACCCATTATGACTGCACACCACTGATTCAAAACCAATTTACCGCATCATTTGGTTGACATCAGATTGCTGCATCGGTTTACCCATGATTAGTCGATAACGTAAATCTGCATAGCTCGCTTCCTTCTATCCTTAAAATCAACAATGCGCTACACAAGTTTCCTCAATTACAACCACTCCCAATAACTCCGTGCCAATCAGGATTTGTTCCAACTTGCATCAACAAATTCAGCCATCGGTTTTCTGTCAAACGCACATGAGTTTCATCTAAATTCATTTGCGCTGCACCTCAGAAACATTAGGCATGTATTACCAGAGCTAAATCCACAGCACCGTAACTCTGAACCAAGCGTTCACTAGCTGTTCGTCTTCGAAACGATTCCTTGCTTGAGCATCCTCCTAGCAACAAATTTAGCAGAATAACTAATTCAGGCATAGGAGCCTTGCCTTAATCAGGCAACACCAGAAAGGACCAGCATATTGCTGAGACTGCTGCTTAGAAAGTACATCAGCAGAAATAGGAGCAAGAAACGGCGCAAAAGCGAAAGTAATAAACTCTGTCCTGGCACGTCAATGAACCGACCATCATACCCAAAGAGGAACCGCCTCCTCTTCGCGTTCCTCTATATCCTCAGAGGGAACAGCAGGTTGATCGTGACCCAGAGCTTCAGATGCCATACGTGATAATCCTTCAAGGTCAACATCATCCTGAATATCCACATCCCCTTCTGTGGCAGGAGCATCACCCACCAACCGTGCTGTCCTCAACTGTTTTAGCCGATCGCCTCTAACTCTTTACTCGAATACAAGTGTCAAAATACTCCCCACCATGATTTGCGTTTGAAGTTTTCCCAGCTCTGTTACCAATGATCTATTACCCCCATTACACCTGGTCCAAATCTTTGCAGATAAACTGATAGTAGAGTAGGGTCACTCTGCCCTACCAGCAGCATCTGCTGTTGGTGTATGAGCTTCAAGGGCCCACAGGTGACTCCTCAAGGAATCCACCATGAATGGTGTCATCTTCTATGGAAAACGATATATCAATGTCCGCAGTTTCCAAATATAGTTGTCAGGCCTAGGTGGGGGACCAAAGATAACTGGTTCCTCAAGGTCAGGGTCAACAAAATCAGAGGGTTTGGGCTGTGGACCAAAAACAATTGTTTCAAGGACATCAGGGTCCACATACCCAGCTGGTCTGGGTTCAGGGTCCCAAACACCAAGGCACCGTAGGGCCTTAAAGGTCTGAACTGGGGGGTCGGTGAAAGAGAAGGTGGTCTCTCAGATGCAGACTGCCTCTCCGGTGTTAGTTCCCTAACAGGGGAAACCAGAGGAGAATGGGGTACAGGGTGTGCCGCAGCTGCACTACCAGCAGCTGCATTGTCCTCATTAGCAGCCTCATCATCATCAGCAGCATCATTGCCAGCAGCAGCAATGGCAAGCATGGGTGGAGTCCAAAGGTATTTCCTCACCGCGCCCCTTATTAATCTCATATTAGAAAATAGTTCCGAGTAAAACCAGAAGTGGGTCAGGGTTCGGTCAGCTTGTCTCGATGGCCCAAGGCATTTGTAAAAACCCCGGGTACATTAAAAATTTTATCTTTTTAGTCTTAACATTCCGCAATCATCCCTTCCCAAAATAAATCAAGAAAAATTAATATACCCTAACTAACGAAAAACAAAATAATGTCTTTGGGCAAGGAACTTGGAAATTGATTCCAACTTCCAGCCTTAGGGCTCAGACAATGCAAAATTGTATGCACCAGAAATCTCCATTGAGGAGATAAATGGTGCTTAAGAAAAGTAAGGGTTCTATCTGTCGGATACCCAATAGCCCCCATACCCGCAAAAATATCATCAATTTGCATGTCAAAGATGCCATTGGCATCATCAAGTTTGTAACATGGCCATAAAGTAGCGACTCAGTCACGACACCTCACGGCGTCAATAGTTCAATTAGGTCCATGATACCCAACCAGCAATTTGGGCAACTGTAGCTGTTGGCCCAACATTGTTTTGACCAATGAGTCCAAACACTACCGGATGGTCATGTGTTAAAGCTACCTAATGGAGAGTGGTCCAACTAGTCTGAGGATGATCTGTTAAGACCTCGAACTCTTCCCTCCCCAAGTAAGCGATTCTGTTGTGATCATCTTTGTACTGGAGTGCCGCCATTGGTGATTATTGAATTTAGGTTGAAGAAACAGAGTATACAGAGGCAAGAGATTTTGGTGTATGTGTGTGTGGGAAAGATGAAAAGTTGATTTGGGATTAATTAGGTTAATTGTGTCCAATGTGTGAAAAGTTAACCTTTTAATTTGATTGGTACAATTTTAACCTTGGAAGTTGAAATAATTGAGTGAAAATCAACTTGTACGCCACCTGTTCAGGCAAGTGGTGACCGCCAAATCCATATAATTGAGATTTAAAACGAAAAACTATTCAACTTCTATTTTTAAGACCAGCAGGTAGAAAGTCAACCAGCAGTAACAAGTCTTAAAAAAATCAGCAGAAACAAGTCAAGCAGTAAAAGTTGTATGTGAGCAGCACAAACTATGCAGGCAGCAGATACATTGTTACACCAGCAGGAATGGAGACTACCAGCAGAAACCAAGTGACTAGTGGCAGAGACCAACCAACCAGCAATATCAAGCTGAGCACAGCAGAAACAGGTCACTACCAGCAGAAAATAAGTCAGCCAGCAGGAACATGATACTACCAGCACAAATCAGTCCAGCAGCATGAATAGATGTATTGGCAGCATAAACAACTCCAGCAGCATGAATATATTCAGCCAGCAGAAAGAGTCATCCAACAGCAGAAACCAGACAGACAGCAGGAACATACACCCTATCAGCAGAAATGAATCCACCAGCAGAAGTATGCCTACCAGCATGTACACGGAATCAGCAGCATAATCCATAGCTACCAGCAGAAACAAAGCATCCAGCAGGAAGGATAACTACCAGCAGAATCATAGGACGACCAGCAGAAACCAATCGTCCAGCAGAAAGGATAACTACCAGCAGAACCATAGTACGACCAGCAGAAGCCAATCCTGTCAGCAAGAAGAATGTACACCCAGCAGCAGTATTGACGACCTGCAATCACAGAAAAATAGTGTCCCACATAACAACATATCCACCTGCAAGAAAGTTAGAATATACAAATATACAACAACAAGCCTCCCCTTAGGCTTATACCTCCCCTCAATTTACGAAAGAGGGATTCACCATCCCAATATGGACCACCAGATACTCAAATCTTGGTCCATCAAATGCCTTGGTCAGTAAATCAGCCACATTATCATTGGTGTGAATCTTCAGCACCTGTATCAAGTTCTTCTCATTGGCATCTCTTATAAAGTGATGCCTAATCTCAATATGCTTGGTCCTCTGATGAAAGACAGGGTTCTTCACAATGCATATGGTGCTCTGGTTGTCTATGAAGATTTTGGTATTCATGAAGTTGAATCCATAATCCAGCAACTGGTTCTGAATCCAGAGTACCTGTGCACAGCAGCTAGCAGCAGCAACATACTCGGCTTCTGGTAAAGAATAGCCACAATATTTGGCTTCTTGGCACTGCCATGAAATTAACCGTCTGCCCAGAAATTGACATCCACCTGTAGTGGATTTCCGGTCACCATGAGAACCAGCATAATCACTGTCACTGTAGGCTTCCAACTGCAAAGAGGGAAATCTTTAGGGTACCACAAGCCGATGTTTTGGTGCCCCTTTTAGATACTTTGAAAATCATTTGACTGCATTCAATGAGAAGTCTGGAGAACTTGATGGCTGGAACAAGCACTAACAGCAAACATTATTCAGGTCTGAAGCTGTGAGATACATAAAGTAGCCAAACATTGATCTGTACAAAATGGACATTAACCTGGAGAATCATGTTACATCTTTCAATTTGGTCTTAGCAGCTTCATAGGGTGTTGTTGCAGTTCTTACAGATTCCATGTCGAACTTAGTAAGCATGTCTTTAACATACTTGTCTTGGCTGATAAAAATACCATCAGGCAACTGTTTCACCTGTAGACCTAAGAAGAAAGTCATCTCTCCCATAGCACTCATTTCAAATTCACCTTTCATCAACACCTCAAATTCATCACACCAGGCTTTATTGGTTGACCCAAAAATGATGTCATCCACATAAACCTGTACCAAGAGTATATCCCTGGAATCTTTCTTGATGAACAGTGTCTTGTCAATAGTACCTCTTCTGTAATTGTGTTGTAACAGAAAAGCAGACAATCTTGCATACCAGGCTCGAGGTGCTTGATGAAGTCCATACAGAGCTTTAACCACTCTGTATACATGCTTTGGGAAGTAAGGATCTTCAAAGCCTTTAGGCTGAGTGACATACACTTCTTCTTCAATTTCTCCATAGAGAAAGGCACTCTTAACATCCAGCTGATATACCAGAAAGCCCATATAAGAAGCAAAAGCCAAAAACAGTCTGATTGCCTCTATTCTGGCCACTGGTGCAAATACCTCATCATAATCAATGCCCTCCTCTTGTCGGTGTCCCTGTGCAACCAACCTTGCTTTATTCCTTACAACTATTCCTCTGGCATCCCGCTTGTTCTTCAAAATCCATTTTGTCCCTATTGCATGTTTGCCAGCAGGTAAAGGGACAAGTTTCCATACTTGCTGGTTGATGAACTGTTGCATCTCTTCTTGCATAGCATCAACCCAATCAGGATCCTCAAGTGCTTTAGCTATACTAGTTGGTTCTAACTGAGAAAGGAAGCAAGCAGACAGACAATGAAGTTGGTCTGTATGATTGGTCCTTTGTTGATCTTGAATATATCCAATGAAAGCACTTTCACCAAACTTGGATTTTTGAGCTCTGCTTCTTGTCAGAACTGGAGACGCAAGATCACCAAGAATCTGAGACTGAGGATGAATGGTGTTCACCCTTTTTGTAGGAACTGGATTCACTTCTACAGCAGGTGCTAAATTTGTAAGAGTAGCACGAAAATCATCATCATAAGAGGAAGATGTGAAGATGCCAGATGAGATTTGATCCTTGCACACATCAGAAGGGACTGGAAATCGTGTAGTGTTTTCACTCGAGCCCAAGACTTGACCAGGAGGAAGTGTAGACTCATCAGCATGTACAGGAATGAAGTCAGCAGAAACAGATGTACTGGCAGCAGGATCGCCCTGATCAGCAGGATCACCCAGAGCAGCAGGATCACCCATAGCAGCAGGATCATAACTACCAGCAGTTTGAAAAGGACCAGCAGGATGACCACCAGCAGGATCACTACCAGCAGAAGTACTACCAGCAGAAACACCACCAGCAGGATCCCTATCAGCAGAAACACCACCAGCAGGATCCCTATCAGCAGAAACACCTTGGTGTCGAATTTTAGCTTCAGCTTGACTTAGTATTTCTGCTGTTGCTTGTGAGAACAAATAACCATAACGTGCAGCTGCGTCCTTAGCTTCATACTCTTGTCTTTGAAGCTTAGCAAGCTCTTCTGCATAATCTGCATTGCGTTCCATAACACTAGGACCATTGCTTGAGGAAGGACCTGCAAAGCTGTTAGAAGGAAATGAAGGAACCACTATAACTTGCTCATCCATGTCTGAATCTGAGTCTTGATCTAGTGTACCTGCAGGTATGTTAGTTTCCTGTGTACCTGCAGGTTTGTCAGTTTTATGACGAGTATGAATCAGTTAAATAGTCAAGGTCAAAGAACCACTCATGACCAATTCCCTGAACATTGGGTTTATCTTCTAAAAATCTCAAAAAAAAAAAAAACTAGAGATCATGTTTTCCATCTTACCCGCTTGTTTTGTAAATAATAATCCCTATGAGGCTGAGCTAATTGAGCATAACCAACAAGATAACCTTCATCAGCTTTGCCCTTAAATTTCCCCAAATGGTCACTTGTATTTAGAATAGTTACTTGACACCCAAAAGGTTTAAGATGACCTATCTGAGGAACCTTCCCAGATAGCAATTGATAAGGTGTTTTATTATGGGGATTAGTAATAGATACCCTATTTAAAACATAGCAAGCCGTGCTAACAGCCTCAGTCCAAAACATGGTAGGTAATTTAGAGTCAACCAACATGGTTCTAGCAGCCTCTATAAGAGTCCTATTTTTCCTCTCAGCAACCCCATTCTGCTGTGGGGTTCTGGGATTACTATAGTCCCTCTTAATTCCCTTTTCCCCACAGAGTTCTATTAGTTTTGCATTTTTGAACTCTGACCTCATTCCTATACATGCTGATGAGTCTACACTTCCTCCTGGTCAGGTTTTGTACTCGAGTGAAAACACCACATGATTTCCAGTCCCTTCTGATGTGTGCAAGGATCAAATCTCATCTGGCATCTTCACATCTTCCTCTTATGATGATGATTTTCGTGCTACTCTTACAAATTTAGCACCTACTGTGGAAGTGAATCCCGTTCCTATAAAAAGGGTGAACACAATTCATCCTCAGTCTCAGATTCTTGGTGATCTATCTCCTCATCCATTCTGACAAGAAGCAGAGCTCACAAATCTAAGTTTGGTGAAAGTGCTTTCATTGGATATGTTCAAGATTAACAAAGGACCAATCATACAGACCAACTTCATTGTCTGTCTGCTTGCTTCCTTTCTCAGTTAGAACCAACTAGTATAGCTAAAGCACTTGAGGATCCTGATTGGGTTGATGCTATGCAAGAAGAGATGCAACAGTTCATCAACCAGCAAGTATGGAAACTTGTCCCTCTACCTGATGGCAAACATGCAATAGGGACAAAATGGATTTTGAAGAACAAGAGGGATGCCAGAGGAATAGTTGTAAGGAATAAAGCAAGGTTGGTTGCACAGGGACACCGACAAGAGGAGGGCATTGATTATGATGAGGTATTTGCACCAGTGGCCAGAATAGAGGCAATCAGACTGTTTTTGGCTTTTGCTTCGTATATGGGCTTTCTGGTATATTAGCTGGATGTTAAGAGTGCCTTTCTCTATGGAGAAATTGAAAGAAGAAGTGTATTTTCACTCACCTAAAGGCTTTTGAAAGATCCTTACTTCCCCAAAGCTAGAATACAGAGTGGTTAAAGGCTGTATGGACTTCATCAAGCACACTCGAGCCTGGTATGCAAGAAATTTCTAGCTTTTCTGTTACCACACAATACAGAAGAGGGTACATTGACAAACACTTTTCATCTACAAAGATTCCCAGGGATAGTACTTTTGTATAGGTTTATGTGGATGACACATCATCTAGGGTCAACCAATAAGAGCCTTGTGGATGAATTGAGGTGTAGAGTGAAATGTGAATTATAAATGAGTGCTATGGGAGAGATGAGTTTCTTCTTAGGTCTACAGGTGAAACAGTTGCCTGATGGTATTTTTATCAGCCAAGACAAGTATGTTAAAGACATGCTTACAAAGTTTGACATGGAATCTGTAAGAACTGCAACAACACCCTATGAAGCTGCTAAGACCAAATTGAAAGATGTAACTGATCCTCCAGTTAATGTACATTTGTACAGATCCATGATTGGTTCACTTATGTATCTCACAGCTTCAAGACCTGACATCATGTTTGCAGTTAGTGCTTGTTCCAAACATCAGTTACTCCACTGACTTCTCATCTGAATGCAGTCAAGAAGATTTTCAAGTATCTCAAAGGGCAACCAAAATTAGGCTTATGATACCCTAAAGATTCTGATTTTTAGTTGGAAGCCTACAGTGACAATGATTATGCTGGTTCTCATGGTGATAGGAAATCCACCACAGGTGGATGTCAATTTCTAGGCAAAAGGTTGATTTCATGGTAGTGTAAGAAGCAGACTATTATGGCTACTTCTTCAACAAACCTCCTCAGACTAGCGCACATGACTGTCCAGATCAGATTACCTTCCAATTCTTGCTCTACGAGCTCACTCCAGGTCGCCAGACTTTTGTGGCTACTTCTTCAATAGAAGTCCGAGTATGTTGTGCTGCTAGACTGCTGATTGTGTGCACAGGTACTCTGGATTCAGAACCAGTTGCTGGATTATGGATTCAACTTTATGAATACCAAAATCTTCATAGACAACCAGAGCACCATATGCATTGTGAAGAACCCAGTCTTTCATCAGAGGACCAAGCATATTGAGATTAGGCATCACTTTATAAGAGATGCCAATGAGAAGAACTTGATACAGGTGCTGAAGATTCACACTGATGATAATGTGGCTGATTTACTAACCAAGGCATTTGATGGACCAAGCTTTGAGTATCTGGTGGTCCATATTGGGATGGTGAATCCCTCTTTCGTGAATTGAGGGGAGGTATAAGCCTAAGGGGAGGCTTATTGTTGTATACTTGTACATTCTAACTTTCTTGCAGGTGGATATGGTGTTTTGTGGGATATTATTTTCGTGTGATTGCAGGTCGTCAATACTGCTGCTAGTTGCATCTTCTTCCTGCTGACAGGCTGGTTTCTGCTGGTAGTACTATGCTTCTGCTGGCACACTTCTGCTGGTGGATTCATTTCTGCTGATAGGGTGTGTGTTCCTGCTATTCGCATGGTTTCTGCTGTTGGTTGACTCTTTCTGCTGGCTGAATACATTCATGCTGCTGGAGTTGTTTATGCTGTCAATACATCTAATTATGCTGCTGAACTGATTTGTGCTGGTAGTATCAGGTTTCTGCTGGCTGATTTATTTCTGCTGATAGTAACTTGTTTCTGCTGTCTCAACTTAGTTTATGCTGTGCTCAGTTTGATATTACTGGTTCGTTGGTCTCTAGTCACTTAGTTTCTGCTGATAGTCTCCAATCCTGCTGGTGTAACAATGTATCTGCTGAATGAATAGTTTGTGCTGCTCATATATTAATTCTGCTGCTTGACTTGTTTCTGCTGGTTTTTAAGAGTGGTTACTGATGGTTGACTTTATACCTGCTGGTCTTAAAAATGGAAGTTGAATAGTTTTCGTTTTAAATTTCTATTATATGGTGATTGGCGGTTACCACTTGCCTGATCAGGCGGCGTACAAGTTGCTTTTCACTTAATTATTTCAACTTCCAAGGTTACAATTTTACCAATCAATTAAAAGGTTCTCTTTTCATACATTGGGCTAAATTAACCTACTTGATCGCAAATCAACTTTCATCTTTCCCACACATACACCAAAATCATTTGCCTCTGTATACTCTGTATCTTCAACCTAAATTCAATCATCACCAATGGCGGCACTCAAGTACAAAGATGATCACAACAAAATCGCATATTTGGGAAGGGAAAGAGGCTGCGAGGACTTCACGGATATACTCAGTTATTTGGACCAATCTCCGTTAAGGTACGCTTTGACTCATGCCCCTCCGGTCGTATTTGACTCATTGGTCAAACAATTTTGGGAAATTATATGGGATGGGCATATAAGTTCCAGTGATGGAGGGAGGAACAACATGCATCTCCCCAGCCTTGACAAACCATGAGTAAAGAGGTTTAACCTCCTCCTCAACAGGTTCTGGGTACATGACACTGAGCATGGACTTCCTCATCTTCTTGATTCTTCATTCCCCACCAAACCTATCCTAACTGCCATCCAAATATCCCCTTGCGATCATCATAGTGATGAATAATCGGCATATGATCTTCAGGTCAGAGCCTGAAGCAACACGGTTTCTCACCTTATTTTCCTTTTGTACAGCAACAGCACCCATCGCAAGAGAGACAAGAGAAAGAACATTGTATTTCCTTTCGCATCTTTTTCCCACCTTCTTTGACTGTTCCCTTGCTGAAAAACATTCCTCCAAAGATTATGAACAGCATTCAGTATCCAGTACTCAATCTTCATACCCATATCTCATATTTGTCTTCTCCAATAAGGAAATTTTTGCATGTTAGCAGGAAAAAGGCTGTTTGAAAAAGAACTGTTGAAAATTTTAGTGAACTGACATTGTTTAGGGTACTGTTGACTTGTTTGTTGGTCTGAGTATTGGTTGAGTCTGATGAAGTGAACAGCAGTTGAAGTGAATAGGTATTGGTTTGTAGAGAAAAATAGTTGAGAGAAAGCAGATTGAGTGAATGTAGGTATCTGGTTGTGTTGGGTTTCAAGTATGACAAGTCTGAGGTATCATCTGAGTAAATAAGGTGAAGCAATGAATAAAGGGTTAGGATAAGTTGAATGTTGACTGAGTCAAGGTATATGTAGGCATGGATTCTGACATAGTTACTCGGTTAAGAAACAAAGGTTTTGTTGTGGTAACGAGTGATTCTTTTTATCAGAACTCTCTCCCAGGTCTCTGATACCACTTTTTAGGATCTGAAACTAGATAGATATTCTAGCCTTTGTGGTTGTATCAAAACTTAATGTAATCACAAGTATATATGAGAGAGACTCTAACACTTTGTTTAGGCGAAACTAAACAATGTAATATAAAGAAAAACAAATATAAACATGATCCTCTATGGAACTTTCTTATAGATAATAAAATTTTTTGTGCTTTATGTAATCGTGCAAACCCTAATGCTAAAGGTTTCTTTTATAGAGAAGAAACCCTAAATTGGTCAACCAGAAAACTAAAATCACGTAAGAGATATACATCAATCTCTTCCTAATTTATCTCATTCCTATATTAATGAGATACTAACTATAATTCCTTAATTACATTAATTACGTCTATAATTAATAATCAGCAGATTCTATCTCTGTCAGCAGAAACGAGAACATGGTCAGCAGAAACATAATCAGCAGGAATGCTACTTGAACTGCCAGCAGGAACGACTTAATGCTATCAGCAGAAGCGAACATCTCTAACAGCAGAAACGACACTTAGTCGTTTTCAATAAGTTCCAACAGACCATGTGGATATTGGTTAAGTTATGTACATCAATGCAAAATATGTACAAATAGACATGATTCTTCTCCGTTTACCCTCCCCGTTTATGTATTGGTCTCAAAAGGATCTAGCTTGTGGATGTAACTCAAAAAATGTACGGGGGTTGACTGCTCGGCTTGTAAATGAATCTTTTTTTTAAACGATTGGATTATATTAAAACTAGCAAGAAGCTAGAAAAAGCAATTACAAAATAAAGTTAAGTAAAGGGTTCTGGATCCAATTGGATCGAGAAACCTTAAAATTTCTATTTCTAGAAAAATACCATAAAAATGAAGCATCGACAATTTGATCAAATAAATCCCTTTGAAGCATCTTCTTGTCCCCAAAAATATTGTTGTTACGAAACTGACATAACGTCTAAACCACTACACCAAAATATAATGCATAATATTCATAGAGGCGAAATTAAGACATGCATGAGCAAACCAACCGAAGACGTCATTCAGGTTTTCTGAATTTGGAAGAGGAAGATCTAGCCATTTGAATATAAAACGACAAACAAAAGTAGCCATGTTGCATGTCCAGAAAAGATGTCAGAGGTCTGATGTGCTGTCGTAAAGGGTCAATTATTTGATTATTAAGTTTTAAATTTATATTTAGCCAACAAACCTAAAACAACACTTTAACGAGCAGTGTACCCGGTCAAGATGGAGTTCGTGGTAAGTAGGGTGTCGAACACTAAGAATGAAACGTTAATCATATATTCTATCAGTATTTTAATTAGTCTATTTACTGGTTAAACATATGCTATGTACGTTGTCTAATGATATTGGGGGTTTAGCCTCAGAGACTGGCACAGGTTTAGGGGAAACAAATATCAATTCAATACACAATAAACATAAAAGAAGAAAATTAGAAGATAGAAAAGTGGTACAAGCCAAATGATAGAAAACTGTATTAGCCATATTAATTATGGTTCAATGTTGGTTTGTTTGTTTTAGTGCAATGATTTACTTATCTCGATGCGGCATATCATTCTTAGGACTTAGGCGGGTCATCATCCTAAGACCTAGACACGATTAATCCTATCATAATTAAACGCATCCGCATAAAGCATCCTTTAGTTAAATTATAATCTATCTTAGGGAATTAAAGCAGTGGTGATCCTATTAAAACCATAGCCTAACGGGACTTTACCCACTTATTGTTTGACGGTGTTTTATATACTTGTAGTCCACTATTCAAATCTTTATCAGTTAATTAAGAGCATGATTGCTGAAACATAAACGGGTCACCTACCGGTCCAACTAAGCTCATAATTCAAAGATAAAGACAAAACATTATTTGTGATCTTATTGGTCCAGTAATATAAAGCATGATATGGAGAGCTATCTCGGCATCTAGATTACTTTTTAGGTATCACTAGACCCAGTTGAATGATAGTTCGCATATTCAAACACATAAACAAGTATGAGGTGATAAACATAATAAAACAATCAATGATTAATTAAGAAATCAATTTTAAAACAAACCAAACATTGAACTTTCATTAAGATTGCTAATACCCGAGGGTATTAGCCCAAAACCATTATAATTATATAAGCGTAAACAAACAATGAAAATCAAACGATTAAGAGAGTAAAAATTACACGATGTCTTCTATGAATTTGTGATCAATGCTTGACCTTGGTGGTTGATCTTCTCTTCTAAAATTCATCTTTAATGAGTATGGTATAAAGAATATGATATTGCACCCTGAAACTTATTTTTGAGTCTTCTATTTATAGTGTCTAAAAAAGATTCGATACGCCGTATTGGGAATTGGTCAAACGCGTTTTCTTATGAAGTCTTGGCGCTGATACGTCGTATCTCTTTTTCTGGATATGGCGTATTGGTGAAAATTCAACAATCTTCAAATGTCTTTGTTTTAGCTTCAAATTATGCGCCTTTTAGATTTTCTTCACAAAATACTCCTGCATTACTGCAATTATCAACTTTAAAGCAATTAAGTATCAAATAATGCAATAATTATATAAAAGTGGGCAAAACAGATGGGATAAATGATATAATAAATTGATGTTATTTGATGTCATCAAATATCCCCCCACTTGAATCCTACTTGTCTTCAAGTAGACCTTGGAAAAAGTTTCAATTTATAAAAATGTGTCCCAACCAAAGTTAAGGATTTTCCATTTAAGCATCGTTTTGTCCTAATCACCTGTGCACAACCAAGCTCCTCACAAAATATGGAAATGAAAACACTCAGATCACCTAACTAATCTAGGGTGCAACATTTAAGTAGTACGCTCAATTGCTCGGTCGTGATTAGTTTCGTATCATAGGCTTGGCAAGGATACATATCTCCACCGCTAAAGCTAAGGAGAAACAAGTCAAAAGATAAATTGGGTACTTTTAAATATGCTTGGGTTTAATCATTCTTTTAAGGATGAAGAATGATATAGGGTATGGAGCTTCTGACTTTCAATAAAGGTCGTCATCAAACAAGGCAGCTGAGACATGCATACATGGCCGTAACGACAGAATAGACATTCATGCTCGAACACATCCTCATTCGAGTAGATCCTAAGGTTAGTTATCACGAAAGGGAAGTAAAATAGTTGTTAAATAAAATATACAAAACAAATAGATTAAGCCAACAAATAAGGTACGGTTGCTAGTAACTTTCCCCCGATCGTTCCATGATAAAGACTCAAACATATAGACAAACGCCTCAATCACAGAAATGACAAAGACAACCTAAGTTGGCATTCCCATAACGGTCAACTTCCCTTACATCCCGCTCTTCACATACTTTTACAGAATAAGTGGTGATATCGGCCACTTTTTACAAGACTTTACATCGTTGATTTTGTAACGTATCAACGAATAATCGATCCTTCCAAGTAATTCCTTCGGTATAAACTTCTTTTGAACCGACTATTTTTTTCCTTCTCTTTTTTTTGAAACAATACATAATAAACCTCGGTTTGATTCCACCGTCTTCACTATCATAATTCGTCCGGATAATTTTTTCCTTGTAACACTTTTTCTTCGGACATGACTCATAATTGCGAAAGTAGCGAAACTTACGAGCTACATAATTTCCCATTGCATTGTGCAATTTCCCGACCATTACAGAGATAGAAAAATTTCACTTTGACACAGGAAATACAAGACTTTACACGAAAGCAACTAGCAACATTGATTAAAATAGGCTTAATCTACACGGTAGGCTAAGGTGCAAAGGTGTAACGAAACATATAATATGGTGTAGAAAAAGAAAGGAATGGCTCAACAGGTTGTTCTAGGGAATCTTACTCTAAAAATGAGAGTAAACAAAGGGTTACACGAGAGTTAACTAACCAGTGTAGTTAGTTAATTTACAACATGTAGGCTATTTGGTTTAAATCGTAGAAATTTATCAGTTGAACATGTTCCTCCATCTATATCCATAATACTAATCATTGCGGTCTCGAGTGATATACCAGGCCAAGTTCTAAAGTCCACTACATCACCGGTACACTCATAATTTTGTAGAATTTTGTAGACAGTTAGAAACGGAATAGGCTTAATTCTCACAATATGTATCAAGGGTTATAGTGCGCTAGGTAATGTAACTAGTGATTTTTACAAAAGTCATGCTAAAAAAAAATAATTTGGCCATTTTTAAGCACTTTGCATGTTATTTTGTAAAAAAGAAGACAAGTACGTTCTAATTCTCCATCCCCCACTTAAATTATACAACGTCCTCATTGTATAGATAAAATAATATAATTATAAGGGTAAATAGAATTAGAACGGAAAACTCCCTGATGTTTTGCTCGTGATAATTCTCCAAGATGAGTCCTTGAGCAAAAAGTATGTTGACTAGGGCTTCAGAATGCCCGGATAAGTTCAACACATGTCTTTTTCAGATAAATACCCATATCATAGTTTTCACAAGGTAATGCAATAAATTTTAGAAGAACAAGTGTAAAGCAAATTCTATCTCGCTACAATGGTACAAGAAAACAATTAAACACACAACTGTACAGGGATCAATACGCCGTATCCCAAACCCTAGGATACGCCGTATAGTTCCCGTAGAAACAATTCAATTACTAGAAATTAAATATTTAAGTTTTAAAAACTGATAACGTCCAGACACGTCTATACGCCATATCCAGAGGGGTTCGATACGACGTATAATGTCTAGGAAGACAGACTCGTGCAACAAACAATTAAAATGTGACAAACAATTAAAATGACCAAGTTGTCTCCCGGAAAGCACTTTTGTTTCAGCTGGTCTTTAAGTTCGACCTTTTCCTTTTCTTTCATTCATCCTCCATAATTCGCTCGCTTTGATCCCCGAGAGCGAATTTCTTCATAATCCTTTGGCATGATGCATGCTTCTTGCAAAATTTCATGCCGAGCACAACGTCTTTTGTTGTATCATCATCGTCAATGATGGTAAAACCTGTAATAATAGAAAAACTTTCAACGAAAATAGGTATATCGATCAAAGTTTCGGCATGACTCATCCCTTCATCCTTGTCCTTAATTATGGAATAGTAAAAGCTTTTGGAAATTAGGTTAATGGACAAGGAAGGGATGAGGTCAGCGTTAACATACTTATACCCGATTACACAAGAAAATTTCATCTTATAAGAGTTGGTTTTAAGAAAAGTTGGCTCAAAATTAACATCTTGATCCGTTTTAGTTTCTAGAGGTGTATCCAAATCATTTAATTCTATGTAGTTACCATAAGTTGGGTCGAATGATTCATCACCCTCTCCAATAAACTTTGTTTTCGAATCAAGACTTTTCATCACAAAGACCCTTTTGATTATGCTAGTGGCGGGCTTAACACTTTTAAAAACAAGTTTTTCTTCCCCGACCCTTAAAGTAATCTTCCTTTTGAAGACATCAATCTTGGAATGGGCAGTTGACAAGAATGGTCATTCGAGGATTAAAGGGATATCGTCATCCTCGGGTATGTCCAAGATGATAAAGTCTATAAGGAAAATAAATTTGCCTATCCTTACTAGCACATTTTCGGCAATACCCCTTGGTTGTTTTATGGTTCGATCATCTAGTTCTATGGTCAACCTGGTGTGAGATAAAATTCCTAGACCAAGATTGGTGTAGGTAGAAAATGGCATAACGCTCACACTTGCTCCGAGGTTAACAAGAGATTTATCAAAATAGACATTTTAAATAAAACAAGGTAAAGTAAAGCTCCTTAAGTCTTTTCTTTCTGAGGCAAGGTGTGATCATAAGCATCCAAAATCTTCACATTTTGTGCCTTCCTCCAATCATCATAGCTGAAGTTTTGTAGTCGATTTGGAAAAGGGATTGTTTCAGACAATATGCTCCTGTGCTGTGTGAGTGATACGGCGTATAGACCACATCCGATACGGCGTATCCCAGAAAAATCAGCTTTAGCGTTGAGATCGATTTGACTTGGTCTCGAGGATTTATCTCTGTATAGCTGGGCAGGCTCCCAAACCCTCTTTCTTGCAAGACCTTGCTTATATGTCCGATTTGTATTTGCAAGGTATTAATCGAAGCTCCTTGGTTTCTTATTGCTGCATCAGTAGACGCTCAGATCTCCTTTATTATGTTCAAGTTTTCTTCATGCCTTTTAGCTGATTCTGCCTTAAATCTGGTTAGTGATTCTTCTAGGCTTGGTCTGCCGATTAGGATACAAAGAGTTTCCATTGTTTCGTTGGTAGAATCCTGGCCCTGTTGCTCTATATTGTCCTCTAGGTTGATAGGGTACACCAAACTGTGTATAATACGCTTCTTCTAAAGTTTTTCCTTTTTCCTTTTGTGGACAATCCTTCGTATAGTGTGGTCCTTTGCATAGTTCGCATCCGACCTGAGCAACGTATACTTTATCATTTACCTTTTTTATTTCTCGTTCGAGATTGTTGAGTTGGGCTTGGATAGCGGCAAGCCCGTCAGAAGTTTTAGTACTTCTAGTTCTTAAAGATGTTCCATTGTGCCATTTTGGGAGTATTCAGCCATTTTTGGATGGCTATTTTAGCATCAGCGACAGTTTTGGAGGGTATGGCACCCTTTGAGTCTAGAATTTGTCAAGTTGGAACATCGAGCCCATTATAAAACAAGATGACTTCCTGCATGTCGGTTAAGTAATGTTGAGGGCACTTCATCAGTAATTCTTTAAATCTTTCCCATGCACGGAAAAGGCTTTCATCGGGTTCCTGCTAGAAGTTGTTGATTTCCTCCATTTTCTTTGCGGTACGGGCAGGTGGACATTATTTAATCATAAACTTAGTTTTAAGAACCTCTCAGGTTGTAATCAACCCTGATGGCCAGTTACTTAGCCATCTTCTAGCAGCTCTAGTGATAGATACTAAGAAGGCTCGAAGCATGATGTGATCTTGAGTTACTTTGGGGATGTGAAATAAGTCAACAATCTCTAGAACCTTTTTGATGTGTTCGTTAGCATCTTCGTGTTCTGAACCACTAAAAGTATTGTCACGAAGTTCTTTGAGAAATTGCCCCTTCAATTCAAAGTAGGTATCTTGGTTGATCGTGGGCCTAGTAACGCCTGACCCGTAATCTCCTCGGGTTTTGCTCATGTACTGCTCTATTGTTTTCGTCATTGTCTCTCTTACTTCTTCCTCTGATTGTTCTTTGATGTCAAAAATGTGATCGAATTCTAGTGAATTTGATTCTATGAGACTTGGTGTATCGAAAAGCCTCCTTTTTAGCGAAATTTTTGTTCCGGGTTTTCAAAAGGTGAGAGTAGTTCCTTTGTAGAACTTCTTGTCATGCACTACCTGAAACAAATGACAATAAATCAGTAGGATATGTCTTGTAGAATTGGAACAAACGGAGTTTTTGCTCTGCTACTGTATCAGATGACAGATACACCGTATTCAATTAATGTGAATACGCCGTATAGGTCTGTTGAATATTAGTACGCCGTATAGAGTTTACTGAATATGTTGTATTGTTTGGGGAACAGATACGTCATTTAGACTGTAAAACTCAATACGCTGTCTTGATCAGAAGGTTTGATACGTCGTATCTAACTGGTGGATACAGCGTATCAGGTGATCAGTCAGAACATAATACTATTTAAAATAACAATTAAATGCTGGAATTTAAACAAACAATTTAAATACACAATGCAAATAAATACAAACAGAGTTTAAATAATTAAATTACACTAAACTAAATTAATTAATGGTTAGAAATACTAATAAGAATAAGGTTTAATTAATTCATTTCCCTGCAACGGCGCCAAAAACCAGATGTGTTGTCGTGTAGGGTCAATTATTTGATTATCAATTTTAAATTTATATTTAGCCGACAAACCTAAAACAACACTTTAACGAGCAGTGTACCCGGTCAAGATGGAGTTCGTGGTACGTAGGTTTTCGAACACTAAGAAACATTAATCCTATATTCTATCAGTATTTTAATTAGTCTATTTACTGGTTAAACCTATGCTATGTACATTGTCTAATGATATGGGGGGTTTTCAGCCTGAGAGACTGGCACAGTTTGGTGGAAACAAATTTTAATTCAGTACACAATAAACATAAAAGAAGAAAATTAGAAGATAGAAAAGCAGTACAAGCCAAATGATAGAAAATTGTATTAGCCATATTAATTATGGTTCAATGTTGCTTTGTTTGTTTTAGTGCAATGATTAACTTATCTTGAGGCGGCATATCATTCTTAAGACTTCGGCGGGTCATCATCCTAAGACCTAGACATGATTAATCCTGTCACAATTAAACGCATCCGCATAAAGCATCCTTTAGTTAAATTATAATCTATCTTATGGAATTAAAGCAGTGGTGATCCTGTTAAAACCCTATCCTAATAGGACTTTACCCACTTATTGTTTGACGGTGTTTTATATACTTGTAGTCCACTATTCAAATCTTTATCAGTTAATTAAGAGCATGATTGCTGAAACATAAACGGGTCACCTACCGGTCCAACTAAGCTCATAATTCAAAGACAAAGACAACGTTTTTTGTGATCTTATTGGTCCAGTAATATAAAGCACGATATGAAGAGCTATCCTGGTATCTAGATTACTTTTTAGGTATCACTAGACCCAGTTGAATGATAGTTCACATATTCAAACACATAAACAAGTATGAGGTGAGAAACATAATAAAACAATCAATGATTAATTAAGAAATGAATTTTAAAACAAACCAAACATTGAACTTTCATTAAGATTGCTAATACCCGAGGGTATTAGCCCACAACCATTGTAATTATACAAGCGTAATCAAACAATAAAAATTGAACGATTAAGAGAGTAAAAATTACACGATGTCTTCTATGGATTTGTGATCAATGCTTAACCCTTGTGGCTGATCTTCTCTTCTAAAATTTGTCTTTAATGAGTATGGTATAAAGAATATGATATTGCACCCTGAAAACTCGTTTTTGAGTCTTCTATTTATAGTATCTGAAAAAGACTCGATACGCCATATCTGGCAAGGTCGATACGGCGTATTGGGTTGGATTCCTTAGAGTGCACGCTACATTCATAATAAATCTTTGATATCATTCCCAATTTACTTGATTTACTGTATCTTCGAATAGTTATCTTCATGCATACGACATATGTAGACAACATTGATACGCCGTATTGGGAATTGGTCAAACGCGTTTTCTTGTGAAGTATTGGCGATGATACGCCGTATCTCTTTTGTTGGATATTGTGTATTGGTGAAAATTCAGCAATCTTCAAATGTCTTTGTTTTAGCTCCAAATTATGCGCCTTTTAGCTTGTCTTCACAAAACACTCCTGAATTACTGCATTTATCAACTTTAAAGCAATTAAGTACCAAATAATGCAATAATTATATAAAAGTGGGCAAAACAGATGGGATAAATGATATAATAAAATGACGTTATTTGATGTCATCAAGGTCTTAGGAGAGATGTTGCAAAGAGGGTACAAAAGAGAAGGAACCTCGAAACCTTTCATGCTTAGATTCCACCTTGTAGGAATTCGATCTTTGAAGATAAGCCAAACCAAAATATTAATTTTTCCAGGAATGAAACGACACCAGCTTGTCTCAGTCAGAAATTCTGGAAGCGAAATGGAATCAATATAGATTCGAATGTCTTTAACTGTAAAGATATTCGAGCCTATTAAATTCCATTGCCAAGCATTTTGACCTTATGTAAGTTTCACATTCACTAACATAGAGATCAATGAATCCAATTGAGAAGCGGTAACTCATCCATGAAAATTACGCATCCAACACCAAACCTAACAATTTTGCCACTTGTCTCGGACAAGACAATCTTTGTTTGCTTCAAGAGAAAAAAGACGTGGAAATTGGCGCTCAAGAGGGATGTCGCCAAGCCAAGCATCTCTCTAAAATCTAGTAGCAGAGCCATCTTTCACTTGAAGTTTAATAGAAGAATGCGGGATGATGCCTTTGTCATGCATGTTGTTGATTGCCCCCACAATTTTGGACCAAGTACCATAACTTCCACATTGATGAAAAACATAAATCATGCTGTACCGTATGAACCATGAATTTCTAAAATGACTTTAACCCATAGAGCTTGAGGGCTATTAAAAAATCTCCACTCCATTTTTATAGGAGAGAAAGATTTAAAGCCACAAGAGAACCAATACCAAGACCACCTTTCAGCTTTGAAGTTAAAACCAAATTCTAATAGATCCATGGATATTTTTTGATCCTGTACGTGTAACCCCAAAAGAAATTTGCCCTAAAGATTCTAGGCGCTTGATAATCTGCTTAGGCATAGGAAAAAAGGAAAGATAGTAGACTCCAAGAGAACCTAATATTGAAGTAATCAGGGTAGACATGTTACCAATAGACAGCATATTTGTTTTCCATTTCGATAATCTCCTTTGGAACTTCTCAATAATTGGATTCCATTCTTTAATTCTCGACATGTTAGAACCTACTGGAATTCCCAGATACGTAAATGGGAACTGTTAGGGAGAACAACCAGTGAACGAAGCTAGGTTGGAAATTTCACGACTGTTAACCCCAATACCATATAAGCTAGACTTCTGCAAATTAATCTTGAGGCCCAATAACTATGGAAACATTGAAGAAGACTAACAATCCTGATAATATTAGAACGAGACCTTTCCCCTAAAAAAGAACGTCATTAGCAAAAAGTAAGTGAGAAATATGTATGGTTCTTACTTGAACTCCACGATAAAGACCAACATCTATGGCGTCTTCAACGGCAACATGTAGGGTCTCCATCACCAAAATAAAATTAAAAGGGAGACAAAGGGTCACTGTAACATTTCTGATTTTCACGTATTATACGACTCTTTAATGTCAACAATTTATTTTAGCCCGATACGCGTTTACTTTTAATTTTGACGTTTAAGCTAAATCGCGTAGACTAAAAAGAAATCATTTTACGTGAATGGTCACCAAATAAATTAAGGTTTATGTCCAGTAAGTGTCTAGTAATTATTTAAGTAATAATTATCAAACTTGCTCAGTTTTATTTTGATTGGTCACGTAAATGAGTTACGTTTCACAATAAAATATATCTAGACGCACCACAAAAATACCTAGACTTACCTAGACTTAAACCGAGGTACATTTAAATATTTAAAACATAAGATTTAAATCATATCTTGTGTGACTAGACTCAAAAACCCACGAATGTGGTCAAGTAAATCACAAAAATCATCTTAAAGGATTTTGTGTACACAAAGTCTAAGAAATCTTTGCAAAGGTACATATACATCATGAGTTTCATTAATGAGAAGGTCTATGTTATCTCTACTAGTGTCTACTAGATATTTAAAATGTCTTGGTTCTTTCCTTTTTGTTGTATGCCACGACATAAGCAAAGAAAAACCACAAAATCATGCAAGCTTGCATGTCTAGCCATAACTTGCACAAACATTTAGCTAATTAAAGCTTTTGTCTCTTGATAGGATGGTTTGAGCAAGTGGACAATCAAATATCTCAAACTAACAAATCTAAGGCTCGTTGGTGTTTAGAAAATGATGACTAAGGAGTTCTACTAAGCTTCTACCCTATAAATATAGCTCACTATTCACTCTTGATAATCTAAATACGCTCAAGTAACAAACTTGAACCTATTTCACTCTTTATATCGGCTCAGAACTAAACTCAGAACCCTATTCGAGTATTTTCACCAGTCACTGCTAGCAAGGAAAGGGTAGAAGCTTTGAAGTTAGTATCATTACACGGTGGGTGTAATACGAGTCAAACCGAAAACACTTAAATTGCCCCCACTCACACACTAAAGTCCAACATTTAACGCTCTAAAATCTTATAAATCCTTCATTTCTAAGTAACAATAATCACTTTTTCATTTGAAAGTCTCATTAATTAACATGAGCAAAAAGGATAAGAGAGCAAACTTTGTTTTTCAATTTGCTCGTACTATTTTCTTAATAGGTTCATGGCGAGCAAAAGAATAGATGGCGAGCAAAATGATTTGCTCGTCAAGTTACTTTATTGGTTTTAGTTTGCTCAAAGAGTAGATTTTGGTAATGTAATAAAATAGTGTGATTTTGGTTATTCGGGTTTAATATGTGTTGCTTTGGTAATTCTTTCTTTGTGTTTTAGAACATGAGTGAATATATGTTGGTCTATGATGTTGTGTTAATCCACCCACTGACATGTTGTTGGATTTATAAAGCTTTTTAGTCCTTTGTGGTTAGGGGATGAAAAATCGATGGAATGGAAAGAAAAGAAAGAGAATGAGAATGCTTCTCATGTTTGTTGAGTCCGAGAATGGAAATGGAGAATGAAAAATTGATTCTTATTTCATGCTTTTGATTCTCTTCAAAAAGCTGAGAAACATAGAGAATGGTACAAAGAGCCTTTCTCGGTACCATGCTTAGCGACATAGATGACCTACACGTGTTTGGCTAAGAACCATTCCAAAAAAAATACAAACCCTAAACCTTGCCACGTCACATAGTCGCGATTGTGACAGTTTGCGTATTGGTAAACATGTCTAAAGATGCGCGTAATGGTAAAATTGTGACAGTGCAAGATAAATGATGAATATAATGAGAGGGAAATGGTTATAAGTTATAACATGTGTCAAATACTAAGAATAATTGATTAGACATGTTTTTAGGCTTATATTTTGTAACAATCCGTATTTTTGATCAATGAACGACGTCATTAAATTCACTATTTATTTTTTTTCTCTCTCGTGCGCGTTTACTTTAATTCTCATCACATAATTAAATCGCGTAAGCTAAAAACTTTCACTTAACGAATAAAACAAGAGAAATATGATTTTTATACACTATTTCCTGACATGAATAGTGTTGGTTCGTTTTTAATAAAACTTTTGGCAAAACATTTTTAGAATCATTTATATGAGTTTTAAATTTATAAATATTATTTTACGAGACGATTGACCCACTTAAACGATAACATTTTACCAACGATATAAACATTATTTTATTTTTGTTGAAAGTAATAATCACCTCTTTATATTTTATTTTGTCGGTTACGTAAAACGTTTACGTTTCGCGATAAATCAAGTTTAGGCATACCCGGAACCACCAAAACTTTTCTACGCTTCAACAAATACCCACTTTTATACCCAATACATAAAAGTTACTCAAATATATCTTGTATAGCTCTCTTGTGCCGAAATTGTGGCAAGTTATACAAGGTTATATATAGAAAACTCTTCCATGTTGGTCAAAAGAGCACCATGCTTCTTAAATGCATCACCATACCTTGTCTTTTGACTAGAGACCATACCTAAGACTAAAGACCATCACTTGAACCATTCCTTGGACCATTCCATGTTCCCTTGACTAATATACTTCTTATATACATGCATTTCATAAGAGATAACTCACACATGCATTTACACTTTGTAAAAATCAAACATAACCTCCCTTTGTGCTCCTTATAGGCCACGGCATAGAGCAAGCACCAAACCAAACCCATATAAATTTTTATACAACCCATACACTCCTATACACATCCATTCTAAGGTATTCTAAGGTGATCCCAAGCATTGGCTAACCTTTTCCAAATGTTAATCAAGAAAAAGGAAGTTAGGGTTTTGTTAAGAAAATAAGGGTTTTCTTAAGTGCAAGATTGGTTTTTAAGGCTAAACAAGGGTTTAGCATTTGTTTATCATCATCATACCTCATAAGGTTTACTTGAACTCTTTATGTTCTTATAATCTTCATTTTTTTAGCATATGTTATTTCTATTTAGTTTAATCACCATTTAGGATTTTATCATGAAAATGAGATTTAAACTTGAAATGATCACATGGATTACTTTTATATATGTTGTGATATTACATATATCATGTTAAAAATGATGATAAAATATTGTATCAAGTTATTTTGGTATAAAAATGATTATGGGGAAATTAGGGTTTTTATGGTTTCATAATATGTTTCAAGATAAAGAAATACTTAAGACAAGTTAAGGTTAATTATGGACTTATATTAAGGTTATAAGATCATTAAAATAAGGTTATATCATGATAAGAAAATATGTACACTTATATAAAAAGTATAAAGTGGTAAAACATAAAAACAAGGTCAAAAATGAACTTATGAATGTTAGTTAAACATTCTGTCCCAAAGTGCCTTAAAAATATATTTATTTTATATTTTTATAAGATAATACATTTCACGACGATTCCGAAAAAGTAAGAAACTTGTTAAACGGATTAATAACGAAAAAGTTACGTTAAAAACGAGTTATACGTTAATAAACGAAGTCATAAGTAAATTTTTATAAAAACATTTTTATAAAATTTATAAACAGCAAGTATTAATATTTTTAATAAATAATACACATTTTTAGGATTCCAAAATGATAAGAATCGTAATTTTTCAATTAATAACGAACAAGTTATGAATTTCGCGAGTTTACGACAAATAATACTTTTATAAAACTATTTTTATAAAAGTTACTATTCATGACAGAAAGTTATATTTTTGTAAACCTCCTAAAAATATCCAAGCTAATAGTCATAACTAAAGCTCGCACCCTCAACGGTACGTCCCGTTCTTTACGGCTCAAAGCATCTGCCACCACATTTGCTTTGCCCGGATGATAACGAATGTCACAATCGTAATCACTCAATAACTCTAGCCAGCGTCGTTGCCTCATGTTAAGATCCTTCTGGTCGAGAATGTGTTGAAGGCTCTTGTGGTCGGTAAACACAGTGCACCTGGTTCCGTATAGATAGTGTCTCCATAGCTTAAGAGCAAAAACTACCGAACCAAGTTCTAAGTCATGAGTGGTATAGTTTTTCTCATGCACTTTTAACTGTCGGGAGGCATAGGCAATCACCTTCTCCCTCTGCATTAACACGGCTCCTAAACCTTTGTGTGATGCATCGCAATAGACCACAAAGTCTTCGCTTCCTTCAGGTAAAGCCAGAATTGGCGCACTGCACAACTTCTGCTTAATCAACTGAAAAGCATCTTCTTCTTTCTCGCCCCAGTCAAACTTAACTTCTTTCTGTGTAAGCTTCGTCATTGACTTCGTGATCTTAGAGAATCCCTCTATAAATCTCCGATAGTAACCAGCGAGACCTAAGAATTGGCGGATCTCTGTAGGAGTCTTAGGAGACGCCCAATCCTTGATTGACTCTATTTTAGCTGGGTCTACATGTATGCCTCGGCTGTCAATGACATGACCAAGAAATTATACCTTCGGAATCCAAAAGTCACACTTTGAAAACTTTGCGTACAGTTTCTCTTCCTTAAGCAATCCCAAGATTGCCTTAAGATGTTCTTCATGCTCTTTCTCATTCTTTGAATAAATAAGTATGTCATCAATGAAGACAATCACGAATTTATCCAAATATGGTTTGCACACTCGGTTCATGAGGTCCATGAAAACCGCAGGTGCGTTCGTCAGTCCAAAAGGCATAACTTGGAACTCGTAGTGACCGTACCGAGTTCTAAAGGCCGTCTTCGGAATATCTTGCTCTCTCACTCTAAGCTGGTGATATCCTGATCTCAAATCTATCTTCGAATAGATACTGGATCCTTGGAGTTGATCAAAGAGATCGTCAATCCGTGGTAGTGGATAACGATTCTTCACCGTCAGTTTATTCAACTCCCGGTAGTCGATGCACATTCTGAATGAGCCATCTTTCTTCTTAACGAATAAGACCGGGGCTCCCCAAGGTGAGGAACTGGGTCTTATGAAGTCTTTGTCGGAAAGCTCTTGTAGTTGTTCCGACAATTCCTTCATTTCAGATGGAGCTAATCGGTATGGCGCTCGGGCCACAGGTGCAGCTCCTGGAATTAGATCGATCTGGAATTCTACCGGTCGAACTGGAGGTAGTCCTGGCAAATCCTCAGGAAACACTTCAGGAAAGTCTCGGACGATAGGTACGTCCTTGACTTGTTTCCCTTCAGACTTGTCATCCTCCTTGGTGGCGGATATCTGTGCCAGAAAGACATGACATCCTTTCGCCATGTATTCTTGAACTTTAGAACATGAGATAACCGTCAACCGAGATTCTCTTCCGATGTAACTCTCCGCTCCACGGAAGACTAAGGTTTCATTTCCAAAAGGAACTCGAACTAACTTCTCATCACACACTATTACTGCGTGATGTCTTCTCAACCAGTCCATACCGATAATGACGTCTTCGAACTACCTAGTTCTACGTCCCCCCTCCCCGCCTCACAATAAAGGTCTATGGTGAAAGGGAATATTCAGGAAGTTTAAAGTACAACCCCATAAAATTGTGTTTACTCCCACTATTTTCCCGTCGGCTAATTCAACATCATAGTGATTATCTAGTGGAGTTGGGATAATGTCAATCAGGGAGCTAAATGCAGTGGATATGAAACTTCTATCGGCACCCGTATCAAACAATATAGATGCATAGCGGTTGTTTAAGAGGAACGTACCCGTGACGATGTTCGAGTCCGGGTTCCCCACAGCATTTCCATTCCTCTCTGCATTACCCACAGCATACACCCATCCTTGAGCATTCCCATTTCCCCCATTCTTGTTCTTCAGCTTAGGACAATCTCTCTTGAAATGTCCCCGGATTACCACAACACACACAAGCCATTCCCCTTGGGGTTTGGCCCCCATAGCCACTTCGATTAGTTTATTACATTGTAATTGCCAGTGCTCCTGCAATCGCGGGCATAGTGTCCTATTTTGCCGCATTTGTGACACTTCAGAGTGCACGGGCCAGGGTGATGGCGTTGGCACTTGGTGCACTTGGGCGCAAAGGTCGAATTCCCTTCCCCCCCCCCCCTTCATGGTTTTCTTCTCAGCAGTTCCCAGATTTATGCTTTCACGACATTCTGTTCTTGAAAGGTTGCTGTTGTTCATGGATATGTTCATATGCCTTCCTCTTGCTATCAGAACTGTCCCTCCGCATAGTGCGTAGCTTTTGATCCATTAATCGTTGCCAACTCGATTGACTCATCCAACGTCTTGGGTCTGGCAGTACTGACATCCATAAATGTTATTAGGAAGTCCGCCTGATGTTATTTGGTCACCTTCTCAGTCTCAGTGGACACGAACTTGGTGCAGATTAAAGCTAGTTCTTAGAAGCGGTTTGTGTAAGCAGGAACATCATTCCCTTTAACCTTCAGATTCCATAGTTCAATTTCCAACTTCTAAACCTCTCCTAGTGGACAGTATTTATCAGTCATCTTTTTTTTAAGCATAACCAAAGTCATAGTGTAGGCATTCGGACCCAGTGACCTGATCAGGCTGTTCCACCAAGTCAAGGCAGCATCCATCAAAGTACATGTAGCAAACTTGACTTGATTTTCCACAACACACCCGCTGATGTTGAAAACATATTTCATTTTCTCTATCTAACGTGTTAAACCAACCACGCCTTTGGTCCCCTTGAAGCTCAGTGGATGACACTTCATGAAATCGGCGTAATAGCAAGGACGTACAGTATGCATGTTCCTCGAGTTATTTTCATGAGAACTATGGCTTCCATCTCTGCCACCAGAATTTCTTAGAAGAGCTTGATCGATCATGGTTTGTACAGCTTCCGAAGTCATGTTATTAGTGTTGTTAGGGTTAGCTGGTGGTGGAGTCTGTCCTCTTCTAGTTCTGACCATGATTTACCTAACCATAAAAGACAGAAACGTGAGATCGAATTCATGATTTAAATGTACATACAAAATCGGAATAATAAGATAACAACATAAATAATATATATATAACAACATAATCCATCCATTTCATATATGACTTTGAAAATTTATACATGAAATAGTGCGGTACTAAACACAAATAAAGATCTAAGGCTATGTTAGCGGGGAGTACCCCTAATACTTAACATGCATGTACAACAGCCTACCAAAAGAAAATGACCTAACAGCTATATGTGACCCCCTGAGTCCCCAGTAGCCTCCTGGTGATCTGGGAGTATAGCATCCGGTCCTGGCTGTCTCTCTCTCCTCAACTGCTCTCGCTGGGATAACAACTCTGTCTGCATGTTGCCCATCTCCTGCCTCATGTCTCTGACAAGGCGAAGGGCCTCTGTTAGTTGGGTTTGACATCCACGGTCAGTCTCTCGCAGTTTTGCCATCGCAGTCTGCTGCGTCTAAAAACGGGTCTCAGATACCTGGTGTTGTGTCTGAATGAGAGTACTCTGAAGCTGGAGCTGTGTCTAATAAGTCTGAAGGTGAGTCTCATGTGCATACACGTGATCATGGTAGGTTTGAAGCTCCTGATAGGTCTCCTGACTCAGTCCTATAGAGCGGTTCTATGCCACTCGAGCAGCATAGGCCTCTTCCTTCATAGTCCATACTGTCTCCTGGAGGGTCATCCTATCTCCCACGAGTAAGTCAACTAGCTGCGAGTTCTTATCGACTCGCTGTGATATCCTAGACCTACCATCCTGAGCATCCTCCAAAAGGGCATGTAAATCTTGTATGTCATGCTTATGGAGCTCGGCAAGCTCTACAACCCTAGTGTTGACCTCCTCACAGGTCGTAGGTACTATAGCAGGAACTGCCTCTGCTGGATCTATCCATGTATCCCTAATACCATACCCTACATCCCTGATCCCCTGTCGTCTCGCCTCCATATCAACTGTACTAACAAACCCATAATCTGTCCCTTGACCCCCAGTAGGTCTAGTGGTCGAGCTCCCTCCCGCCTCGTACCTAGATCCTATAGCAAACAAGCAGGACCTCTTGCGAGGTGGCATCTCAGACTCGGGAATCTTATCCCTACGGTCTATTGATGATTATGGTAATGAAGGTGATGGATGTACAGGTGGATCCGTCAGCCTAGCTAGACGCTCCCCTGCAGATGGTGGTGATAATGAGGTCAGTGGTGAAAGTGGTGGAGTAGGTAAGGCTAGAAGTCTCTCGACATCTGCCGTAGATGGAAGGGATACAGATGCCTGAAGCCGGACTGAAATCCTGGCCCCAGTGGTGGTAATATCAGGTGGTGGTATAATAGGCTCTGTCCCCTCAGGTGAGGAAACAAGCTCAACTATAGGTATAACAGCGGTGGAGTCGGCCAAAGCTATGTGCTTCTCCTCCTCCTCCTCTTCCTCATCCTCATCATCCTTCTCTATATCCTCATCCTTATCATCGATGTCATCCCCAGATGAATCGCCATCATCGTCTCCCCCATCATCTCCCTCACCCATGGGACAGTTTACAGGACCATCCTGCTCCTCGTCATCCTCGTACTCGGGATCCTCTTCGGGATCTGACTCAACAGCATATCCAAGTAACTCGGCAGTGGGTGACTCAACAGGTGGTAGTGGCTGTTCCTCAGCCGGGAATACATGCTCATCCTTTAGTGGTATGTACCTCTATGAATCTAGGCTCACGCTCGTCCTCGTCCTGAGGAACGGGCTGAATAGGAAATCCATCGTATCCGTATACGATAACTCGAGGTACGCCTCCCTCAGATACTTCCTCATCGGTACCCCAGAAGACTCTCCCGGGTTCAGAGTCGGTGTAGACAGAAGTGTATGTAACCGCGGAACCTTCTGAATCCGACATGACTGAATCTGAAAATCAAAAGTAGCTTATATAAGTATAATATATAAGACTCTTACCGTAATATACGTAATATGCATCATAAACACGTATATCATATACTGAAACACTTAGTATTTCCTACTAATGTAACTCTATAACTCACACACTAAAACACTTAGTATCCCTACTAATGCACTCGATAGTGTGCGACCGTCCCTTGATACTGGTTATAGTTTAGACCAAAAACTTTTTGACCTAGTTCTCTATAACCTTAGCTCTTGCTATGGTACATATCTGAACAACCCTCAAATCTGAGTATGCGCGGAATGTTGAAGATTGAGAGCGTTACTTTATGGGTCAATAGCACAAGATATAAGAACGACCACTAAGTGTGACGTTTAAAAGATACATTGGATAAACAAGTTTATTCGTTTATTACATAAGCACAAGGCTTTAAATCGTTCTACGATAAAGTTAAAGACTTCGACATTTAGTAATTGTTCACATAACAAATATTATGACTCGAATCTCTAGCTTTGACATCCCAAAAGACCTCCAATGTATCACGGCATCTCATGCCCTACTGACCTGAAAAACATGCTTTAAAACGTCAACATAAAGTTGGTGAATTCATAGGTTTAATATAACCAAAAGTAGGACCGCAAGATTTCCAAGTGTATGATTAAGCAACAGATGCAAACATCATCAAAAAGTAATTATTGTTGCTAAAAAAAAATGGGGCTTCTGACACCGAAGATCGGTCATTCTGTGTGTAATTAATTGCCAGAATAATGACCTTTACGATGTTCTAACCGAACATCCCAACGACTGGTATACGTTTGTGTTCGGTTACATCGGCACAGTGAGCGCTACTCACCCAAACGGGGATGTCAATCCCAAATAGATCTATTTATAACATTCGCGCTCGCATAATTTATTCCTAACTAGACTATGCAATTGACGTTCATGATAATGGGCTCAGTGGGTTATCGCTACTTAGCAAACCACATAACCATTGTGTAAAATATACACTTGCGTCCAGTTTGTAAAACAAGAATGTTATCACCCCAAAGATATAAATCATTTATATAATTATAAAAATGTGGGGCCATGAACTCACCCTGAGCAGGTATTTCAGTTTGTAATAAAATATCCAAGCAGGTATCGAAACCACACCGTTCAAAACACCTATAGTAAATACGGTACGTCTTAGTTTAATTTTTTAAACTAACGACTCTATATATAAACTAAATTTCATTTTAAGTTTTTAATATTATATACTGTTTCACTATTTTTATATATACTGTTATCACTTGTGTGGTGGTGCCCACGATTAATGTATTTATTATTTCGATGAATGTCGTAAACGTGAAATCGTTATTTAATAAATATACTTTATTTATTAAAATCGTTATTAATTAAACCCGTTTATAATCCAAATATATCATATTCGATTGTCTCGTTAAACGTGAAATTGTTTCCGTTTAATAAATATATTCTATTTATCAACTCGTGATATTAAAACCCGATTAATATCCGAACGTATATATAATAATTATATTTCGTTCGTTCTCGTTCATAAAATACTTTCAAGTATTTTATTTTACACTTAATACTCTAGGTTCGAAAAAAAATATAAATATTTACACTTTTAGTCCCTTCGGTTTATAACTTATAATTATTTACATTTCTAAACCTTCTAGCTTCAAAATGTCATAACTAGTCCTTTAAGTTTATGAAAAGTAAATTAATCATTTTAAATTTACTCCAACAGTCCCTACTGTTTCAGAAATTACTCAAATGGTCCCTCAAGTCTATTATATTCGAAAATAATAATTTTAAACTTTTAAGTTTCGAAGTTACATTTCTAGTCCCTCTAATTACAAAAGTTACATTTTTAGCTCTAACTAAATAAACTAGTAAGTTTATTAATTTTTCTTAATGGGCCTAGGAAAAATTGTTTTCATCTTTTGCTTTCCAACGAGTGGAAATGGTCAACAGTGGCTACACACGCCACTGTTATGGTTTTTATAAGTCGAACAAAATATTCTTAAGCTAGTAAGCTTTGTGGCTCGAATAAGCTCGATTAAGCTACGTCTTTTTCATGCAAAACCATATTTAGATACTACACCGTGCCCTTAATCGAGCCAACTATTTACATGGTAAAGTTTACGTGTGAATTCTTGGGTTTTTGTTAGGATATATCATTTCATGCATATCCTAACTAACTATTACAAAACTGCGTTATCAGCAGAAACAATATTACTATCAGCATAAATGATTAACTATCAGCAGAAATGAAGTACTTGATATACTATCAGCAGAAATGAACTATATCAGCAGAAATGATTCATTTAAGTCCATGTTGTTCGTTACTCGTTTCTACTAATCGTGTTTCCCTTGACTCTAGCAACCAAACATTCACAGTGAATAATTATAAGCGTGCTTGAACCTGCCTGGGTTTGAACATGCCATGTTTGTAATGTACACATGATTCTTTTTACTCCGATTTACAAGCAACAGTAGTTTAATCGACGTAAATAATCGCTAAGAAATCAAGTGATGTTTGAGCTAGAGAACTTACAAAAGGGTCCTATGTGTTTGGTTCGACTCGTATTACACCCAAACGTGTGATATACTAAGCGTCAAAGCTTATCCCCTTTTCCTTGCTCTGCTTTTGTGAATGGTGAATGAATAACTCGATAGGGTTAGAGTTTAGTTCCAGCGAATTCTCATGAGATGAATTGGGTCAAGTTTTTTACTTGAGGAGTGTTTAGAAACTTTAGAACTTATCAGAGTGACTAGTGAGCTTATATTTATAACAAGGAGAAGTATGTGTTAGAAACTCCTTAGTCACAATGTTCTAAAAACATCGTGCTTAGATTTGTTAGTTTGAGATAGTTGATTGTCCACTTGCTCAAACCATCCTATCAAGAGACAAAAGCTTTAATTAGCTAATTGTTTGTGCAAGTTATGGCTAGATATGCAAGTTATGGCTAGATATGCAAGCTTGCATGATTTTGTGGTTTTTCTTTGCTTATGTCGTGGCATACAACAAAAAGGAAAGAACCAAGACATTTTAAATATCTAGTAGACATAGTAGTGACAACATAGACCTTCTATTAATATAAAATCATGATTTGTATATGTACCTTCTGCAAAGATTTTCTTTGACTTGTGTACACAAACCTCTTTTAAGCGATTTTTGAGGTTTATTTGACCACATTCATGGGTTTTTGAGTAGTAACAAAGATATTATTCAAATATTGTGGTTAAGTTTCTTAAATATGTATCGGCTGTTAACCTAAGGTAGTCTAGTAATCCCGTGTTGCGTCTTAAGTTTTTTTTATTGCGAAACGTAAGTACATTTTACTGACAAAAAAATAACATGAGCAAAAATTGATAATTATTTGTTATAATAATTTTTTTTTAGACACATCACTTGGACATCAACTTTAATTCATTAGTGACCATTTCGTTAAATGATTCTTTTTAGTATTACGCGATTTATACTTAACGTCAAAATTAAATAGTAAAACGCATATCAGGCTAACATAAATTGTTGACTTAACGAGTCGAACATTACGTGAAAATTCAGACATGTTACACCAATACAAACGAGGTGAGAAAATATATACACAAAAATATTTTTGTTTCACCGAATAATCAAAAAACTTAGGGTAACTCCCTTAAGCGAAATTTGCAAACGGGGGACGTAGTGGGAGCGAATCGCCTTAAAAACGTTTGTTCCTTTCGGGTCGTAGTTCCGTGAAACAACCCTCCTAATAGCTTATTTCACAAAAGAGGTGCGCCTTTTTCGTAAGTGACACAAGACGGTTACTTTTTTGAATCTTAAGTTTGGGAACTTATTAATGGATATTCACAAATTCTCTAGTTAGAGAAATAAATTGCTTGTGTATTTAAGTATTTAAGAGAACACAATAAAAATCAAAAAATTCGGAAGAGCAAATATTTTTGTATTTTTTTATTTATCTATTAACTTCTACATATAGTAAAAAGAAAAAGAAAAATATTTTTTTTTTACTTTTTTTTTAGATTTTTGATTTTTTTTCAAAAGATGTAACTTTCGAAGACGAAAGGTTCTCCAAATCACGATCGACAAATTCAAACGAGAGAATCTTTAACGCAATTCCCCGGCAACAGCGCCAAAAATTTGATACGGCTCAAATTATATATACGTATAATACTAAAGTATAAGAAATTTACTAGAAATCCTTGAGGACAAAGATTAAAAGCAAACTCTACACAAAATATCGTACGTTTAACCGGTAAGTGTTCACCGGGTCGTTTATACCCCAAGAATTATGAATTGAAACTCCGTTTTTATTTGGACAATGATTTGAATGGTTCTAAGATCTTTGATTTTGAAAACTAAATCCTACTAGTGAGCAAATAAAGGCACATAAAGTTCAATTACAAGCAAAATGCACAAAAAACGCTAACGGTTTTAAGAAAACGAACACTAAAATCTAATTTGAGCAAAAATGAACAAAACCGGCCCAAACTAATTTTCCTAGATGCTAAAAGACTAAAATTTATAACAAACTTTTTATTATTTTTGAAAAACTTTTTGAAACAAACTTGTAAAACAGATTATAATGAGCAACTTTTGTGAAGAAGGCTTTTTTCAAAATCACAAATAAGCAAGATAACAACTTAAAATCATAACAAATATCACTTAACTCTTTTTAGCGTTTTCACAAAACTCAAAGACATTTATAAGCTAAAATAAGCTCAAGCCAGAGCAAAACTAGTTACAACTACCCTACAACTAACCTAATAAGCAAGACTGAATCAAATCTAATCTAAAATTTTAAGCCATAAGCTGAAAAAGCATTAATAAGCACCCAAGGGAAAACAGTTTCCAAAATAGACTCACAGCCAACTTTGAGCTTATTTTTAACTAAGCTAATGGATCCTTATGGACTATTAGCTTATACCACTTTAAAACCTAACCTCCAAACTACTTAAAACAGCTTTTGAAAAGTAGTTTGAAATCTATTTAAGCTATGAAAAGGCTACTTGAAAAAGCTACTTATGCATAATTCACTATTTTTTTGGTTTTTAAAGGTTTTATCAAAAGACAAAATGCTAAATTGCAGACCTAATTCAGATAGCTAGATAAGCTAATTACTATAAAATAAGCCTTAATCTATCAAATTTGACCTATAATCTATTTGTGCACTAAATTTTAAAACCTAAATCCTACTTAAGCCTACTTGAAACCTTGATTGAAAATGGCTATAAGTCCTATTTGCACTCTGATGCAGTTGACACCAATATAAACCAAATCTCAAAACAAATAATGCAGGCTTAAGGACTTATTTTCATCATCATGTACAAACCAAGTTAAGAGCAAAATTAGTAACAAAAACAGCTAGAAAAGAATTAAGCTCTAAATGCTTTTAAATTGAGTCTATGAACTCAAATTCATACAATCAACTCATAAGCTTGATTAAAACTAATTTAAGCCTACAAAAGCCTTAAATCCTAACTTTATAAACCTCAAAATGATATTTAAGTTCAATTTAAAAAGCTAAATGGCCTTTGACAACACTAACTCAAGTTAGTGCTGCCTTGTGCCAAACACCCCTTTAAAAAGCTCAATACCATTTTTAGCTTATGAAATTCAGAATTAAAGCTCAAACTTCAAATACCAGATGTTGATTAGCTTATATTAGCCCTATTGAACAGATTTTAACAATCAAATAAGCTGGAACAATAAGCTACAAGTAAATGCTAATATTTTTGGATTTTTAACTGATTTTATAACTAACACTTGTAAAATGAGATTTAATCTAACAAGTGACTATAACAAGCATTAAACTACTATAATAAGCAACTTTAAGCTAATCTAAACAGGAAATAAGCAGATTAAGCTAGTATGCAAAGATTAACTAGAATGTAAATTGACAGCAAGGTAAATAGAAAAAGGAAAAGAGAAGAGTACCTCCACCTCAGCTAAACAGAGGTGAATGCTCAAAGTAGAGCTTATAAAAGCAGCTTAAGCTTATAGCTTTAAGCTTAATCAAATACCTAATCTAATCCTAACTCCTGACCATCAGGAACTATTACCACTTGAATACTCAAAGCAGCCATCTAATTCCATGGAGTATTCAAGCTTATAAGAGCTTTTAGCAGCTTATGAACAAATTTTAGCTTATGAACAGTATGAAAGAGCTTATTCAAACCATTTTGCATAAGAATAAAAACATGAAAAGACAATTGAACAATAAGAAAACTAAATTTTATTGAATATAAAAACTAAGTACAAGCTTGAAAAGAGAATTACATTAAATGAAAACAGAATTAAAAATATTACAATAAGCTAATTTTGCATAAGCTAAAAGCTACTCTAAAACTAGATAAGATCATCTGTGTGTGTGAGATGAGCTCCCTTTTATAGGCAAGAGTGGATGCTTCTAGGTCCTTTAGACGCTCCTCTTGCTTTGATCCTGGCCCTTAATTTCTAACCAATCATTGTTCTTTAATTTGAAGCCCTTGGATGAGATAAGAGTCACACGGATTGCCAGCGTGGCAATCCCAACTTCTTGGAGCCTTGTGCTTCTTTTACACTGATTTTAGTGTAAATTTCCTCATTTTGGTGTGTTTCTTTGAAGAACGCGTGGCATTCATTGTGTCAGAGAGCCAATCATTGGCTTTGGTGACGTTTTTGCTTGATGATGTGGAGCTTTGTACTTAGAATCTTTAAAGCCACGTAGGGTTAGATTGAGAGGGGGTTTAACCCGTTTATTTTAAAGCAGGGAGAATTGGGGAAGATGGTGAATAGTAAATCCTATTTCGCGCCTTTTTCCTATCTATTCGTTTGTTTGACCCGTGTTATAAAAGGGAGGGTTGACTTAGGCTAAAGGGTATACGGGCCAAGGTTTTATTTGGGCTTGGTAATATGGTTTTTGGTTTGGTTAATTGTTAAGGGTAAATTTGGACTTAACGACCGTTAGTCTTTTAATATAAAAGGACTAACGGTGTTATTGATTTAGGGACTTATGGTGAAAATGATTTAACATTTAAGGGCTTTTTGGTGCTTTCAAAGGTTTTGTCATCATATATGTTGACCAAGGTTGACCATTGTTGACTAAACACCCGGCTTTTGTGTACTCTTTCCGTCTCATGTTCGTTTTTGCTCGTTTTTGGCTCTTTTCTTGTGATTTTTGTAATATCTGTACCTACACATCACAAAAGATAAAATACACCATATACAAGCATAATATATCCATTTTTCATCTTTTTAGGGTCATTTTTGGTATAAAACGGATATGTCATTTCTCACTTATCAATCACAGTAGTACTTTTTGAGTATTTTAAAAAATAGCTTCTACCGATATATCGGGTGAGATTATCAGTTTTATATCATCAGAAATAAAATGAGTAATACTCTTTTTAGTATTTTTGTATGATCATTTATTTGTGTATTTTTACAAAAGAAAACATAGGTGAAACTATCATTAGGATATCGTATGGTCTGTTTAAGATTGCTTATTAGATTAACTACTTTTGTGGTCTATTTAGGAATGCTTGTGATATGCTTATAGACCCTATATAGGATTTCTTTTTTAGAACAACTACTTTTAGGGGGTGTTTTGGATTTCTTATAGAAACTGCTTATTGGGCTGTTTAGAATTACTTATTAAAATAAATGCTTATTGGGGTTGTTTGGGATTGCTTATGGAATTGCTTATAGGGGCTGTATGAGAATGCTTATTATATTTATATTAACTACATTTAAGTGCTATTTAGGATCTCTTTCAACCATATGATAATATTCAACTGTTTTCCCATGATAATACTGTTCTCCATGATATTAAATGTTCTCCATGATAATTATCCCAGTAATGCCAATATTTCCATATAATAACCTGTATTCAATTATTACATTTCAAACATATGAATTTCACTCAACACATCAAACAAAAGCACAATTTACACTCAAACAGATTCACTCAACAAACTTTCACTCACACTCCACCAACAAAACCACCATCAATACACAATATACAACACTCACTCAAACTCAATAATGCAACAACAAAACTCAAAAAATAAGAACAAAAAGAATCTGAGGGTTCCGGGGGGTCCTATAAAAATCCAAAATCAACCATAAAAAAAAGAACCACCTCATATCACTTCAAACAACACAAAGACCTCACAAAAAATACAAATCACTCACAATAACAAAATTTTGTGGTTTAGCAGCAGCTATTGTGAGTTTTTGTGACCTTTGTGTTGACCCTTTTTAGCATGTTTATCTCAGGTAATTGAGCAAGTCGCGGTACAGAGTGGCATGGACTCGAAGATGGCTGAACTGTTATCATTCAAACATGATGTTTTAGATTTTGGGACCTGCATTTTGTAAAAACTCTGATTATAATGAATGATAACTAAATTTTTCCAACAACGTCTCTTTTAAAGTTGTTTTCTATGATTATGATTGTTGTATCCATGAAGTAATACCCCAGATTAGCTTCCGATGCTATATTGTAAAAATGGGGGTGTTACAGGTCCAAATTATATATACGTATAATATCAAAGTATTGAAATTCCAAAACTACCCTTTAGGAAAAAGGTAATTAGGAAAGTCACTCAAAATATCGTACATTAACCGGTAAGTGTTCACCGGGTCGTTTATACCCCAAGAATTATGATTTGAAACCCCGTTATTATTTGGACAATGATTTGAATGGTGATAAGATTTTTGATTTCACAAAACTAATTCCTACTAGTGAACAAGTAAGGGCACACATAAAAGCGATTACAAAGAAAATGGAAAATAAACTAAAAACATTAACGGGAATCAAGAAACGAGCTTTAAAACATAATTTGAGCAAAAATGAACCTAAAAGGGCCAAACTAATTTTCCTAGATGCTAAAAGACTAAAAATGATATTTAGAAAAAAAAAATTATTTTTTATTTTTATTTATTTTTTAAAGTTTTTAAACAAAATAAATGCAAGAAAAATATTAAACTATGATTTAAAAATCTAAGAAAAATCCTATATAGCTAGAGACAGACTAATTGCAAGAAAATTAAAAACATTGAAATTGCTTAACACAATAAGTCTGGAAAAATTAATTTAGCACTCGAAGTGCTTATAACTAAAAGAACTCAAAAAGGTGTTAAAGGTATTGTTTGTGCACCCTTGGACGTAAAAGACCTTAGGGCGCAGATGGTTTGTGTAGTGTGTGTGTAAAAAGGTTGAGATTGGGTTGAGGTCTTGGGTTCGAGCCTTGCTCACCCAAGACTTCCCTAATTTCCCTTTTTTTATTTTTCAAATCTTTTTGAACAAACTTGTTAAACAGCTTATCTTAAGCACTTTTTACTAAAAAAACTTTTTGTGAAAACAACTAAATAAGCTGGAAAATAGCTTATAAGGGTGACAGATTTAGACTTAAAGTATTATTTAGCTTTTGCACAAAATTTAAATGACTAATAAGCTTGAATAAGCACAAGCCCCAACAAATAAGCTACAACTCCTTTAAAGCAAGTCTAATAAGCAAATTTAAACTACCTTTAAGCAAAACAATAAGCCATAAGCTGAAAAAGTCAAATAAGCATTTTTGCACAAATCAGTTTACCAAACAGTCAACAAGGCAACTTTGAGCTTATTTTTAAGCAAGCTAATGGAACCTTATGGTTTAATGACTAATACCTCTTTGAAGATCATGCTAAAAACTACTTAAATCAACAATATAAAATTATTTTGAAAATCAAATAAGCAAAGAAAATGCTAATTGAAAAAGCTGCTTATGCAGTTTACTCTATTTTTGGAATTTGCAAATTTTTATGAAAAAGACAAAGTACTGATTTGCAGACCTAAAACAGATACCTAAATAAGCTTTTAAAACTAAATTAAGTCCTAACCTATCTAGATTGACCTATAATCTACTTGTGCACTTAATTTCAAAAGCTAACTCTAATTCTAACTAGCTTAATTTTTAGCTTGAAAATGACCAAAAGCTATTTTTGCTTGCTGATGCAGTTGATAATTTTTAAAGCCAAATCTCAAAACCACAAATGCAGACCTTTAAAGCTTGTTTCTACACTAGCTAAACACTAAAACAAGTATGAAATTACCAACAATATCAACTAGAACAAATCAAAGCACACAATGCAATGAAACTGAGCTTAAAACCTCAGATTCATACAACTAACACACAAACTTGTAAAAACCTGATTTAAGCCTACAAAAACTTTAAATCCAAACCTTATAAACCTAAATATGAAATTCAAATTCAATATAAAGAACCAAGTGCCACTTGATAGTACTAACTATGTAGTTAGTACTGCTAGCCAAACACCCCTTAAAACTTCTAAACCTTATTATCTTGCAACTTAATCCAAAACAACTTTTTACTAATTATTTATATCAATCAAAACTAATTAAACAAGTTTCATTAGAATCTAACACAAAATTATGACAGATCAAAATTATAGCTAATGAACACAGTTTGAAGCTATTCTGCAAACTAATCAATTATAAACCATAACAAGCATAAACTAAGATCTAAAAAACTATAACAAGATCAATCTAATACTTCTCTAACAGATTCAATAACTAGATTACTAAATTACACTAGCAGATCATAAGCATTAAGAACATAGCAAATTCTAAACTAAAACTTTGTAAATGAAAAGGAAAAGAGTTTAAGACCTTGGATCTCAGCTAAACAGAGATCATATGCTCAAATTAGAGCTTATTCTTATAGCTCTAGCGTCTCAGCTAGGGAATAAGCCATTAGATCACTTCCAAGCTTGATCCACTTCTAAAACTTGGCTTATTCCTTTAATCCTAACTCCTGACCTTCAGGAACTATTATCATACTTGAATATAAGCCATCCAATTCCAAAGAGTATTCAAGTTTTTAAGAGCTTAACAGCTTATGAACAAATGAGCTTATGAAACAGTTTCATTTAGTTATAACAAATATAGAAAATGAACAAAAAGTTTGAAAGTAAAACAAAACTTTTATTGATGTATTAAATGATACAATATGTTTGGAAGAAGAAAGGGTACAATAAGCTATAAGCTAAACATTGCTGAATTTAAAAGCTAAACTATGCTAAACAAACTTAAAATGGAAAGAAAAACTAGATATCATCTAAATGAATGTGAGGTGATATTTATAGCTGTATTTAGGAGCCTTTGAGGTGGTTAGACGCTCCTCAAGATTCCAAAAGCATCTTTAATCTTATCTATTGATCTCTAACTAATCATTGGTTCTTTAATTGTAACCCTTGGATTAAGATAAGTCACACGGATTGCCAGCTTGGCAATCCCACCTTCTTGGAAGCCTGTGATGCTTTTGAACTAAATTTAGGGTAAAAATCCCTAATTTTGGGTTTCCTTTGGTGTATACGTGTCATTCCTTGTTGTCAGAAGGTGTCAGCTCAGCCAATCATTGGCTTGGATGACGTCTTTGCTTGCTGAGTTGGAGCTTAGTACTAGAATCTTTAAGGCCATGTAGGATGAGTGATATTCACGCTCTGGATCATAGCTTGTTGTTCCCAATTTTGGCGCTTGTTTGAAGACGAAGAACAATGCATTTGATTTAGGTTTTGGGCTAGAAAATGGGCCTTACCCGGTTTAGTTATATAAAATGGATTGGGCTGGTTTAACTTTTTAACTTAACAATCGTTAGTCCATTTAGTATTAAGGACTAACAAAGGACTAACGAAGGACTAATAGTGTAATTGAATTTGGGGTTTTTGGTGAAATAATTTAACATTCAAGGTCCTTTTGGTAATTTCAAAACTTTATCTTCACATGAGTTGACCAAAGTTGGCCATGGTTGACTTTTGTTGACCCTTGCTAATAAACACCCAGCTCTTGTGTACTCTTTTCGTCTCGTGTTCGTTTTTGTCCGGTTTTTGGCTCTTTTCATGTGATTCTTTAAATAATCCATTACCTACAACACCATCACAAAAGACAAAATACACAATATACAAGTATAATTTACATTATTTCATCTTTTTAGGGTCATATTTTGATATAAAACGAATATGTGATTTCTCATAAATCAAAACCATAACTCGATTCCGTGGTGCCCTCGAACGAGGGGGAGCACACATCAAGGGGGAGCATTTGTTTCATAGATTTTACTAGCAATTCTCGATGATGCCTTTTTGATTCTATAAAAAGGGGGAGAAATGACATGAAACTCACTAAATACTTGTTTAAAAATAATTTTACATTTAATGAGTTTAAATAATGTAATCATCAAAAAGGGGGAGATTGTTGATAAAAATGATTGGGTTATGGTTTTGGGCTTAGGACTTGGGCCGGGTAAAAAAAAAGTTTTGGGTTATTATAAGGCTTAAGTCTTATAAGACTTTAATATAAATGCTTAATGGGCTGTCCCGACCCATTAGATGGGTGCGGGTTGGCCCATTAAGTATTTTTTCGGTTTTGGCTCCGCCTTTGACTTTGACTTCTGTCGGGATTGACTTTTTGATTGACTTTTGACTTTGACTTTTCACGCTCTTTCCATTTCGTGCTCGGTTTTGTCATTTTCTGGCTTCGTTTTTATCCTTTTCTTAGATATTCATTACCTACACAATACAAATTCAAAACATACAAATACAATGTATTTTTGGTACGTTTTTGGTCATTTAAGTCCGTTTTAAATGGAAAATGGTATATATAATTAAGCACATACCAGGCCCCCTTAAATACAAGGGCGCCCCCCTTAATTTTAAGGGGACCGCCCATAGACTGACGCTCCTCCAGTTTGTCCTATAAATACTGGACTTTTCCCTACTATTTTCTTACCTTTTGCACTCATTCTTTCTGCTCAAAACAACCCACATATCCTCTCTAAAATCCTTTGATCATTTAATCATAAAGCTTTGTTTCCAAGTGATCCAAGCTTAATTCCTCAAGTGCAAGAGAAGAATACTTCCATCATCAAGTGAAGAAGTATTACACCTTAGTGTGTATTGCAACCTTGTTGCATTCATATCACATATTTGTAAATCAATTGTATATCTTGTATTTGTGTGTAGTAGCTAGATCTTGGCGATCTTTGTAAGTATAGTTAGATCGTGGTGATCTTACCAAGTAGTGTTAGATAGTTGTGATATAAGTAGTGTGGTGAAGTGAAGTCTTGAAGTTGTGAAGAAGTCTTGAAGTTGTGAAGAAGTCGTGAAGTTGTGAAGTCGTGAACAAGTAGTGAAGTCGTGTTGTGATAGATTGGTTCTAGCTAAGATTAGAACTCGACATTTAGCTTTGTGTCGTAAATCGGTGTAAGCAACGTTGTGTACGGTTTTCTCCGCCATAAGGGAGCTTGTTGACATAGTGAAGAAAACTCTCGAGTTTGGTGCTCGGGGAGTAAAGTAGGGCGAAGAGGTGCTTCGTTACCGAACCACTATAAATCCTCGCGTTGTGGTTTGATTGTTCTTACTCTTATCTCTTGTCTTGCATTATTTTCTCATACTATCTTATTAATTGTTTAGATAAGTATATTGTTTATATTGCGCAAGTGTTGAATTCACATAAAGTCGAATAGAGAATTTTTACAAACACTTTAAAACCTTAAATTAAAAAGAGGTAAACTATTCAACCCCCCTTCTAGTTTTCCACATCAAGCATCAAACGAAAAACATTAACGTGAATCTCAATTCAATTCTCGCCGTGGATACGACATCCGAAAGATTGATTATTACTTTTCCTAAAGTAATTTTTACATCTAAACGGGAAATACTATATATATTACTACGACACGCTTTTGACGTTTATCAAAATGGCGCCGTTGCCGGGGAGAGTTGTACGATTTTTACGTGGTGTTTCGAGTTAACGCCTTGAAGATCCTTTCCTTGGAAAGTTTATTTTCGTACTTATTAAAAATATAAAAATCAAAAAATATTTTTATTTTTATTTTTATTATCTTTATAAAAATCTAAAAAAATATTCTCCTTTATCCTCTTATTTCATTTAATTCTTATCTTCTTTACCCTCTTATCCGTTTGATTCTTCGACATGTCTTCGTATAACCATTTTGGTTGCAAGTGGTGTGGAGGTCCGTTTAATGGTGGAAACTGTCCTGGCTGTAGCAGTGTAGGATCCGGAAATGAGTTTTTTGTGACCCAAATCCTTATTCTTATAATGAAACACCCAACTTCTTCAACCAACCTCCAAAGCACCAATACGAGACATACTCGTGTGAGTATTATAGAGGAAGCCCTCACCCGGGCTTTGATTGTCAAACAGGAAACACACCCGTCTATGATCAGGGTCCTTGTTACAATCAAGATTTTGGTTATGACCAACCTCCATTTTATTCACTGAGTCAGCAATAACAGTTTGACTGTTGTGAGGTCTGTGGAGGTCCCCATTATAGCTCTGATGTCAAACCAGAAACCTGCTTGTCTATGAGCCTACTCCTGGTAACAATTATGACTTTTCTTGTTTTGACCCACCTCCACGGTACCCTATCGTTTATCCGCCTCTTCATGAGATGAGTCTCCAAGAGCTTATATCCTATATGCCACCTTCAGTTGCAGAAATTGCTAACCATCAAATGCAACGTATTGATGAAATGCAATCTACACTTGATAGTATGCGGAGGGATCTTGGTACTTATATCCCTGAGCCTCTAGTTAATTCTATTGTTTATAAGGAGAGAGATGACGATATTGAGGTAACTCTTGACGAGGAGTAATTTTTAAGTGATCATTATACCGCTCATGTCACACCTCATGCATACACACCATCTCTACCCTTCTTAGCTACCATGGAGCCTAGTTGTTTTCTTCTAAGTACGCATATTCTAAGTGAGTCAGTAAATCTTTTAATTCTAATTCCGGAGGCTCTTCAATTGAAGATTTTGCCTTAGTCACTTCTACTTGCTTAAGGTTCATTGGAGGGAGTTAAAACGGGTCATTATTCAACAAATTTTCAATTAAGCAAATATCTCCCTTCGGATCATAAACGGCATGATCGATTTTCGGTGAAATTGAATCATCCTTAAGAAAAGCCTTTATTTCTTCCAAAATGAAGTCACTTTCCTCGAACGGAGTGATAGGAAAAGAAAAGAGAGCGGAAATAAAAGGCTCAAAATTCGTGGTGGTATGCACCCGACGAATTATATTTAGAAAAACAAACACTTCTGACATACTCATCACTAGCAAACAATCAATGACCTACAATTCGGTTTAAGCCTACATATCCTGCACAACAAAAATGTATATTTGTAGTATCATCCGTAGTTTGATCGAGATAAAAGTGTGTTAACGGTCATACTTCATACAACCCTGAGGGTAATAGTCTTCTCCATAAACATCCAGAAAAAGGGCACGACCGTGGGGTCCTGCTAGTAAGGAACGACCCGGTAAATTGAGAGGAACCGCTATTAATCGCTTCAAAAACAACAACAACAAATTCGGTAGTAAAAGAGTAAACTTCCCAACTGACAAGACGTCTTCGGCGAGTCCCTATAGGAGGTGAGAAAGTAATGGATCGATCCGCCTAGCTCGTAGAGTCATCCGAGTAGGGGGTAAGATCGGGTAAGAAAACTTTTTCCAAATGGAAAAGAGCATAAGAAATAATGCTCGCGCCAAGATCTGCCCCAATGGAATGCATGACATACATCCATTCCCTGGAAATCACATGGAATAAGAAACTGTCGGGATCTCCAATCTTTTCGGGAAGCTTATAAGGGAGCCTCGCCGAACAATTACATTCAATGTTGGGGGATTGGTATCATTGCTAAATCAAACAACTGTTCAAATTAATAAGATGCAAATTCAAAATCAGTAGGGGCAAGAACTTGGTGTGTCACGAAAAGTAAGCGTCCGCGAAGCTAATATCGAACTAAATCTTTGAAAGAGATTTGAAAGATCTTCTCCATTTGATTCAGAGCTTTTTTCACGAACTTAGAACATTAAGTCCTCAAATTATATGGGGGGAATATTAGGCTTAGTTAAAGTCTTCAGAACATCGCGGGTTTCCAGAATCGAAATGGGTTTAATCGGATGTTGGATTTGAGTCGGTACTACATCCTTGGAAATTAGAGTTGCTCCCGTTATCCATATGTCTCCGAACTCCTCGGTTTTCTCGTTCCACTACCTTTTTGGAGAAGGATTATTATGAATCAAAGGTCCCACCATAAACGCAACACCACTTCGCTAGTGAAGTGCTTTCATCTCATACTTATGTATTCGGTTAGAATAGTATTACTCGAAGTAGTAACCTGAAGTTGAAGCTGAGTTTTAAGAAATCCACTTAACACATTTTGCAAATTCTTTTGAAAAGTTTTTGTTGATTCATCAAGACGATTTGTTTGAGTGCTATCCATTGTATTTTGAATTTTCATTCTAAATTAATCCCTTTCAAACGAGTTGATTTGACTTTGCAATGTTTCTCCATCATTTGATCATTAATTTCAATATGAATTTGAAAACTCACTTTGGAACTCCTTGTTGAACAGATTATTAGAGAAGAAAATGTTGGTTTTTTGAAATCCTTGATTTTGAAAATTTAGAGCATGATTATTTTGAGCTTGAAAACCTATTTTCCATGAAAATTATTTCCCCGATTAAAATTATTCCCTTAACCTTGATTTTGATTATTCCTATTTTAACTATTTTGTACCAGAGCAAAACCAGGTGGTGCCATGTGGTTGCTAACACGGTTTGGAGGAGCTACTTGATTGTAAGTACCCGTTGCAGCACAAACACTAGATTGATTGCTATCGGTATTAGGACAATTATAGTAAGCATGAGCACCACCACAAGTAACACAAGATTCCTCAACCGCTTTAACCGTAGCGGGAGTGACAACTTTCTTAGTAACAATCTCAACTAAGGTCGAAATTTGGTCCGCAAGCTTATCAATTCTCTCATCCATTTTACTAAAACCTTCTCTAGAATTCATATTCATCCTAGAAACATTCGATTTGTTTCGTGAATAACGAACTTTCAATTTGTTCTCAATTAGGTTCAAAGCCTCTCTAGTAGTCTTACTCAAAAGATTTCCACCCGCCACGGCATTTAAGGAGTCTTGATCATTCTCATTTAAATCATTATAGAAAGTATCTATTTAGGTTAACTCCATAAATCCGTGGTGAGGACAAGCTCTAAGCATTTTCTTAAATCGTTCCCATGCTTCACTAAATGTTTCCTCGAATTTGGTTACGAGATCCTCCCAAGTCAAGATCGAATTAGAAGGTTCTTTATCGTACCAAACTCTAGCGGGCCCCTCAAGCGAATATGGAAACAAATTCATAATTTCATCACAAATCATACGCAACATCCTTAAAAATTCAAAGTCGATTTAATCCTTTTGAAATTGAAAATAAGAGTAATGGGGATTTACCCTCTCAAAAACCATGAAACGGGTTAACTTGAACCAATTGTAGCAAATTCGTCTTAATCTCAAAATGATCCGCATTAATTTTTGGTATGACGATAGCTTCTCCATACCCTTCCGTAGGTGCTTGGAGTAGCTCTTCCATTGTTCGTTCCGCCATTGGTGCAACTTTAATGATAGTACGAAGCTCGGGTTCGACTACGTTTGGAGTACGTCTTCTATTTCGACGTCTAAGAATGGTTACGGGTGAATTATTTGGAAAATAGGAATTTCTAGTGCGCATGCACTATGCAAACAAACGAGGAGAGACAAATATATACACAAAAATTTTTGTTTCACCGAATAATCAACAAACTTAGGGTAACTCCCTTAAGTGAAACTTGCAAGCAAGCGGGGAACGTAGTGGGAGCGAATCGCCTTAAAAACGTTTGTCCCTTCGGGTCGTAGTTCCGAGGAACAACCCTCCCCCCCCTATACTTATTTCAACAAAAAGAGCGTCACCTATTTTCGTAAGTGACACAGAGACGGTTACTTTTATTTGAATCATAATTTTGGAACTTAGTAATGGGATTATTCACAAATTCTCTATAAGAGAATTAAAATTGCTTGTGTAATTTAGTTTTTTCAAGAACACAATAAAATGAAAAATCCGGAAGAGCAAATTTTTTTTGTATTTTCTATTTATTCATCTTCTACATATAGTAAAAAAGAAAAAGAAAAAGTATTTTTCACTTATATATAATAAATTTCAAAAGACATATCATTTCGAAGACGAAAGGTTCTTCTTCTCCAAATCACGATCGACAAACTCAAACTAGAGAAAGTCGTAACACAATTCCCCTTCAGCGGCGCCAAAAAATTGATCCGTACGTATATATATGACAGTATAAATAAGATTCACTAGTAATCCTTCAGGACAAAAGATTAAAAAGCAAAAATCTACACAAAATACGTAATGTTTACAACCGTGAAGTGTTCAACGTAAATGGTCGCGTTTATACCACCAAGTATTATGAATTGAAACCACCGTTTATCAATATGGAATAATATTTGAAATTAGTTTTCAAAGTTTTCGAATTGGTTATCTATTTCTACAAAAGAAAACTAATAAAACATATAAGGGAAAAAAACTAAGCAATTAAACACAAAAACTATAACGGGGATTAAAGAAACGCGATAAACAAGCAAGTATACTAAATTAAAGACCTATGAAAGCAAATTTAATTCCTAAACCTAAAATATGATAAAAGAAAATTTTATAAAAAAGAATTTTATTTTTTGATTATTTTTCTATTTTTATGATTTTTTAAAGTTTTTAAACAAAATAAATGCAAGAAAAATATTAAACCATGATTTAAAAATCTAAGAAAATTTCTAAAAATTGCTAATGTTATAAGGATGGCAGGAAAAATAAAAGTTACGAAAATGCTAAAACCGATAAGCCCTGAGAAAAGAAATTTAGCACTCGAATTACTTATTTAAAACATGTTACAAAAGGTGTTAAAGAATTAATAGTGCAAGACTTATTTGAAAAAGTCCCAAGGGCGAGATGGTTTGTGTGTGTGATGTTGAGACGTTGGTATGTAAAGTATAGGTCACAGGTTCGATCCTATGACTTATCTTTTTGCAAAATCTTTTATTTTTCAAATCTTTTTTCGCAAACTAATAAAACAGCTAAAAATAAGCAATTTTTTGCAAAAGCAACTTTTTGTGAAAACTTCTAAATAAAGTATTTTGAAATCTATTTAAGCTAAGAAAAGTCTAAATGAAAAAGCTATTTTAACTGTTTGCACTATGTTTTTTATTTTTATGAAAAGACAAAATAAGCTTAAGCCTGACCCTAATAAGCTATAAACAACTAACAATTAACCTAATGAGCAAATGAAAGCAAAAATTAAGCAAAAACAACTAGCTATAAGCTGAAAAACTCAATAAGCAATTTTGACACAAAACTTTTATCAAAAACAGACAACAAGGGCTTTTTGAGCTTATTTTTAAACAAGCTAATGGAACATTATGGCTTAATGACTTATACTAACTTAAAGCTTATCCTACACTCTATCTAAAACAGCAATTAAAAATCATTTTGAAATTCAAATAAGCTATGAAAAATCCAATTGAAAACACTAGTTCAGGCAGAATACTAATTTTTTGGTTTTCCAAATTTTATGAAAACTTTAAAAGAGACTAATTTGCAGACCTAAAACAGATATTCAAATAAGCTTTTAAGAACAAATTAAGCCCTAACCTATCTAGATTGACCTATAATCTACTTGCACAATGAATTCCAAAAACTAACTCCTACTTTAACTAACTTATTTTTGAGACTGAAAATGACCAAAAGCCTGTTTAACTATCTGATGCATTTGACACTTTTTAACCAAAACTCAAAACCACAAGTGCAGACCTTTAGGACTTGAATACTACACTTCATAGACACCAAAATGAGAACAAACTTCCAATAATGACAGCTTAAAACTAATCAAAGCACAAATTGTTATTAATCTGAGCTAATGAACTCAGATTCAAACAAGCAACTTTTCAAACTTATTAAAACTTGATCTAGCCTAACAAAAACCTTGAATCCTAATCTTATAAACTTAATTATGAGATTTAAATTCAAATTAAAGAACCAAATGCCACTTGACAGTACTAACTTAAGTTAGTACTGCCATGAGCCAAACACCCCTTTAAAATGATTAAACTCATGTTTAGCTTATAAAATAGAGAAATAACACTCAAATTTCAAATACCAGATACTATGAAGCTTATAACATACCTAATGAGCATATTTCAATAATCAAATAAGATATAACTATAAGCCAACAGATTATGCTACTATTTTTGGTTTTTTCACTTTTTTATAACAAATACATGTAAACTAAGATCTATACTAATAATTGAACACAATAAGCATCATACAACTAAAATAAGCAAAAAAAATCTATTCTAAACTACAATAAGCAAGAAATAAGCCGTATTAAGCTAAAATGAAATATTAAGATATAAAAGGTAAAACGAAGACTTATAAAAGCCTTTGCACAAACAAGGCTATTATAATGCTCTTAGAGCTGATCAACAAAGCTTTAGCTTATCAGAGATAAGCTAGTAAGGTCCTGGAAGCCCTTCCACAACTGGCTTCCTTTACAAAAATAAGCTAAGGTACATTTGGGGTGAATTTTAAGTATCAATAAGCTCAATTAATCTTTGAGAGCTTAACTGATTATATAACTAGCTTATTAGTGAATTAGAGAGCTTATTTAGCTTTTAAGAGTAAAAATGGGCTTATTCAAACCATGAGTCCAATAAGGTAAAACGTGAATTTTGCTTTAACAGAATAGAAACTTAACTTTTATTGATTACATAAACTGATTACAAACTGTTGAAAAGGAAAATTACATTAAATGAAAAGCAATAAGCTAAAATGACTTAATAAGCTAAAACTACACTAATTCTACACTAGATGCTTAAACTGTGAGTGAAAGGCTCCTCTTATAGGCCAAGAAATCCTTTTATAGGCAAGAGGAGATGCTTCTAGGTCCTTTAGACGCTCCCTTATCTTCTAATCTTGGCCATCCATCTTTAACCAATCATTGCATCACGATTTTAAGTCGTTAGATGAAAAGGGGGCACACGGATTGCCAGCTTGGCAATCCCACTTTCTTGGAGCCTTGTGCTTCTTTTAAACTATTTTTAGTGTAAATTTCCCAAATTGGTGTGTTTGTTTGGTAAACATGTGCCATTCCTTGTTGTCAGAGCTAGCCAATCATTGCCTTTTGATGACGTTTCTCTTTGCTGAGCTGGAGCTTGGCACTAAGAATCTTTGAAACCATGTAAGATAAGTATAAGAGTGGGTTTTACCCGTTTAATTTTAACACAGGGTTAAATTAGGATGAAGATGAATAGTAAAAACATCTTTGCGCCCTTTTCTTTTCTTTACTCTTTTCGTTTGACCCGGTTTTATAAAAGGGTTGACTTGGGTTAAAAAGGTAACTTGGGCCACGGTTTTAGATTTGGGCTTGGGTAAATGGTTTTGAATTTGGTTAAATATTAGACTTAACGACCGTTAGTCTATAGGTAATAAAGGACTAACGGTGTTATTGGTTTAGGGACTTTTGGTGAAAATGATTTAACATTAAGGCTTATTTGGTAATTTCAAGGTTTTGTCTTCTCATGGGTTGACTAATGTTGACTTTTGTTGACTTTTTGTTAACCTTTGCTTACAAACTCCCAGCTCTTGTGTACTCTTTCTGTCTCGTGTTTTTTTTGCCTGGTTTTTGGCTCTTTTCTTGTGATTTTTTGTAATATCCGTACTTACACATCACAAAAGACTAAATACACAATATACAAGCATAATATGTTCATTTTTCATCTTTTAAGGATCATTTTTGGTATACAACAGATATGTGATTTCTCACATATCAGTCCTCCATCCCACGAGTAAAGTAACATATCAGCTGGACGTAATGGTTTGTCACGCCCCCCATCCAACCCGATATCAACTTCTTTACCAGCTGAAATTCCAAAACGATAACATATGTCAACAAGGGTATCGCGCACAACATTATGATGATGTTTAATACCAATAATCCCAGCACACGACACAGCATGGTCTCCATAAATATCCCCAGCAAAAACCCTTGAACAAGCTGAACAAGGCTTCAAAACAGAAAATAAAGGGATACCTAACTGAAAACACAACGATAAGTCTTACCGTTCATAGTTTGTCCCAACCCAGAAATAGGGACCGTCCTAAGCCAGTCAGAGGTATAATCCTCCTTTTGAGAAGTCCACATGGCAATCTGTCGAGGAGATAAAGAAAATGTGGACTCTGCAATTTTAGTAACCCGTGTGAAATATATATCTGCCATTTTCTTCATAAGTTTGGGGACAGCGATCTCACTTGGATTACCCAAAAGGTCAGTCTTCATAGATTTATTAAACACAGACAAGGCATCATCAAAAATAGGCCTGGGAGAAACAATACCAGTATGCCGAAGAAGCTTAGTCTGCAAGCCAGCTGACTGTAATCGAGAAGCAAGAAAGGCATAATTCAAAACATCACGCACAGAATAAACACCAAGCCCCTCAAATGCAAAAGGTCAGGTGGCAAGCCTTCATTGCCAGTCGCCAAATCCTAGTCCAGAAGCAGTGACAATACGCTCTAGAGAAGAACGAAGAGCCACGTCAAAAGAACATTGAGCAGACTCAAAGACACGAGGAGGGCATGTACGCATAGTAAAGTATAACCTGGAAATACCCGTACAAGAACGAAGAAGTAACAACTCACATTGAGGATCATTAATCTTAGCAATAGCATCCATAAGCCCAATGGTTTTGGCCACTCTTTTCATCACAAGCTCATTACAAAAATCAAAATCCACACTAGCGGGCCCACCAAGTAATTTAACACCATGCAAGGGACGAGCAATACTAGGTGGAAAAATACCCGCAAGCCTGCTTCGAGGGTCTTCTTTTGGCCAAAAAACTTCAGTTTTATCAACGTTGAGATGTAGGTCACACCCCGGCCCATCCTCCATAATTAACTCTAAAACCTTGCCAACAACCATAGTATCTCCAACAATAGTATCATCATCCAAATACCAAGCATGCAAAGAAAGGCTAAAGGAGTCTCTAATCTTACATATTAAGGGATGTAACACTAAGGAAAAAAGCAGAGGTCCAAGGGAATCACCCTGTTGCACTCCTTGGCATGACCCTAAGGTGTGCTCTCCGCAATACAATATTGATGGGTTAGAGTAACAGAATTCTACCCAACGTGAGATAGCAGGGCAACGAAAAACAAAAACGAAGACGAACTTCACGTAACATAACCTCTCGATCTACCAAGTTTAAGGCGTTCTTGAAATCCACCAACAACATCGAAAGACCAACATCATCCCCACAAGCCTCAATCAAACGATTCACAGAATGAAGGATAGCCTCACTTCCACCCGCCACCCTAACACCGAACTGAAGACCATCTAAATAACCATTCAAAGAATGACCAATCATAATAGCACTAACCTTAGATACCAGACGTCTCTAGACAGTACCCACAGCATAGGACAGAAATACCAACCACTGGTTTAACCAAACGGTTGTGAAGTACAACATAGCAATATACTCGCCCAACTGTGTGGGGCATTTCCCATCAAGAAGAGAGTACATCACTTGGGTGATAGAGAAGAACAACTCATCCAAAATAGCAACAAACGGCTTCTACTTAAACAATACCAAGAGGTGTTGGCATACGCAAACCATCCGCCCACAAGAACGCCACGAGAAAACTCTTGATGTTGGATTTGATTTGATGAGACAAGGAATAAAAGAAAAACAAAAGGACTTAAAGCAAAGCTGGAATTCTTTAAAAAGATGGAAGATTTGAAGATTCAAGAAGATCACCTTATTCAAATAGGAAATTTAGAAGAAAGTTTAAAAGATTTATTTGTTTTCTAATTCTTATCTTTTGTAAACCTGGACTCCTTATGTTATAAAAGGGGGTCCTAGGCGTGTAGTTTTTAGTGTGCACAAAAAATGTAGTCGACTAAAGGTGTGTGTGTGTGGGCGTGAGTCTCATTGTAGACGCCTAGTATTAGCCCCAAGATCAATGTGGCATTGATCCTGTTATAGATTAGTTGTAACCGTTCTACACTGATCATGTAGAATTGGGGCTTGGAGTGTATGATAATGAAGAAAAACCTTGTTGAATAATTTTGTTCATTATGCTATTTCCGCTATGCATATTCTTTATGTTCATTGTTATTATTATCCTAGATATAAAGATCTAAACAATTTGAGCTATAAACGATCTAAGAACTATCACGTGTTTTAGTTCTATCACTTGATTCTATCTAGAACCACATCTGGAGAAGCAATGAGGTGATGATGATCAATGGATATATGTGGCAATGAGGGAGGAGGCTTGAAAGGGTGCTTGGTCTTTAAGTCCTCAAGAGTAGCATCATTGTAAGGAGCAACACCAGAAGAAGAAAGAACTCGGATTGCTGCAGTATAATGGCCATCACAAATATTCCTCTTACACTGCTTTATATTCCGTTCACCCAAATCAATGTCTTCCTCATCAACATCAGACAAAGGAGGGGAAGATTCAGCTAAAGTCTCCCTCATAACCTGTAAACTACCACCTGGCAAACTCCAAGATCGAATAGCATTAAGAATACTCTCTTCTTGACGTTGACGTTTAATAGCTGACTTGCACTCAAGATTACTCCTCGGGCGAAAGGTTTTAAGGAGACAAAGAGGCCAGACTAACAAACTAACCCAGCAAGAGATGTCATCAGGTGTGCAGATCACCTTGTCAAGAGCTTCTTTCAAGGCCCGTGAGAACCCTAAATGACACTTGGGAGGGATGGATTTGACAGTACGCAACCCTTTTGAAAATAAACTATCAAGGAGAGCCAAAGTAAAACCTCCATGTTGGAATTGCACCAAATCATCAACGTGATCAAACTGCTCTGAAGAAGTAGGAACATGTGGTTTGATAATGTCATAGAGCACAAACCAAACAACACCATCCTCACAATCAGGGGGTGACACAAAATCAGAACCCTTGCCATGCCGACACTTAGAGCGAAGACTGTGCATCTTGAAACAACCCCCACATAACCATATACCCATGCGTTTAAAAGTTACCTCGGCCTCCTCAAAAACAGCAAGATTAGTGGACAAAGTTTTTCTTGTGATAGCGTGCGCATCACCATTGCAATGATGATCACGAAGGTGTGTGATCAACAAAGTTTTGGTAAGCCCGTTTCCACCACCATCATGACAACCACTAAGACCTACAAAAGGGCAATGAAAACGCACAACCACCATACAAAGCTGCACAACACAATACGAGAACAACACTGCGAAACCCGAAGAAAAAACGAAACCAGACGAATGAGATATTCACAAAAAGGATGAAAGACCCACAATTCAACAAAACATGTTGAATGAATGCCGCAAACACCAATGATCGGATGAACAATGTGAACTACGAATGGTCAGTAGCCCATGAACAAATGAGATGAATTATATGTGCCTATTGAAGATTATTATAAAAATAATATTACATAGAGTTGATATTTGAATGAATCAAATTGAATGAACCACGAGATTCTGTAGCCGCCGATCTCAATCACACGCACACACACCTTATATAATAATTATTATTAATAATAGTAAAATAATACCACTTTGAATTAATGTTTGTTGAATTGATGATGCTAATAACATCTGATGGATGATGAATCAGATTTCACGAACAAATTAGAGAGAATCTGAGATACTATCTGGGCCCTCACTCATTTATTATTATTATTATTATTATTATTATTATTACTTTTATTAATAATTTATGATATTTACAAGAAGTTTATGAAAAACTTATTATTATTAATATTATTATTATTTTTAAATGACAAATTATTATTATTATTATTATTATTGTTGTTGTTGTTGTTATTATTATTATTTATTGTTATTATTATATTATCAATATCATTATTATAATTATTATATAATTATTTAACTATATTTAATAATTTTTATTTATTTAAAAGTACATATAAATAAAAAATTTAAAACTTATTTTATATTATATACTTTAATAGTTTTATAAAATTTTATTTTATAAAAAATAGTATTTATTAAAATAATATTATATATAATAGTTTATATAAAACTATTATATACATATTAGTTTATGTAACTATTTTTAAAAAATATTACTACATTTTATATAAAAATACTATTATATTTTATGTAAAAATACTATATATTTAATATAATAGTTTATATAATATTATTTAAAAATAATTAGTATTATTCTTATTTTTATAAGTAATATATTTAGTAAATAATACTCTCTCCGTCTCAAAATTATTGTCTCATATTGACTTTTTAAGCCATTTTCTTTCAACTTTGACTTTAAATATTTTTGTTTATGTTATATAATACTTGATGATAATTATAACAATGAAAATACATTTAAAAACTAATCAATTCATATAATTATTTTATTAAGTATTATATAATTCAAACAAAAATATTTACGGTCAAAGTTTAAAGAAAAAGACTTAAAAAATTAATATGGGACAATAATTTTAAGACGGAGGGAATATTAATTATATTAAATTAAATTTGAAGTATTTTAATATAATTTTTTTCTCATTTCATTTTTTTCAACCAAACATGCGCTAGTTTTTGCAAATTTCAATTCCTTCATATTTCAAATCCTTTAGATTCTAATTCCTAACATTTCATTCCTTCACATTCCAATTCTTTAAACATATCTCAATTCCACCTAAAACATTCTATGAACCAAACGGGCACTGAGAGTTTGTCAAACAAAAACTAAGCTAAAACTGAAAAGCAAACGCAGAGCGGAGTGTCCCAGAGTGCAGACTCGGTGCTAGAAGAAATCTCAATCCAATACAATCCAAACTGTAACAAGGCAACATTATTCAATTCTCAAACAGACGTACCAAAGTTTTTGCAAAACAAAAATTAGAGCAACAAAAATACGAAGATGAATGAGAGCAAATTCAGGCAGACGGACAGATTCAGCAGAGAGATCCGAACAGAGGTAGACGAAGAACATATTCAGGCAGACACACATTTTCAAATAGCATCAATCAAACTCCAAGAACAATATACGAACACTATTTCGTTTGTTACATAAACACATCTGAAGCATTTGTCACACCCCCAAAATGTCGCAGCGGAAAGGTAACTGAGGGCGAGTGACTTGATAGCATCATAACGCAAAGCATAAAGAACGACCACTATATGGACGTTTTGGAAATAATACCACGTTACTTTGATTTAAAACAAAAGAGTCTTACAATAATTCAAAATGTATTTAAACGTCATGGCGGAAGCATAAATAAGTTTCGAAAGGCAACGGGTATTAAATGATAGATAAATTTTTGAAGAGGAAGCCATATGCATGAAGACTTCACATAGCACATCAAGAATTCCAATAAGCTAAGCACCTGAGAAAAACATTGCTAAAAATGTCAACAAAGGTTTATAAAACTGTAAATGTGAACCACAAGATTTCAAAGGGTGTATGACAATATAATAAATATAAGCCAAAATGTGTTTACTACTGTCTAAGCTCATGAAACCGAAACGTTAACCGTACAAGAGAATAAATGCCCATGCGGGTGCCTAACCTGGGACACCCGGAACGTATCTCAAATGAACTGCGCCCGTTTGACATGTACTCTGTCAAACCTGGCGAAGATGTCAATCCTAATAGATCTATCCATAACATTCGTACTTACACAAGGTAATTAACGGTTCATGAAACAGGGCGTACTAGAAGTCATAGGTTAATGGATAATTAGACCAATCCGTAAACGAGTAATTTGTACTTGCGTTCAAACGTAAAATGAGCAATGTAATTTTAACCCAAGTAAATAAACAGGTAAAATGCGGGGCTATGAAATCTCACTTTAAGTGATGGTATTGACTTTGGAAAAATCAACAATGAATGACGTCACAAATGACCGGTATGCAACCTATTTAATTATTGGTCGATTTAGAATAATGCAAGTGAATATAAAATAATGCACTATATTTTATATTGTTATATCACCACCTAATAGTTTTAGTTTAGCTTATTACTCAAAATAATGTTTATGTTAAGTTTACCATTTAATTCCCAAGTATAAACATCTGTAATATATTCTAATAGCCAAAAAAGTTATTATAGTCTATTACGCTCGATTTACCACTTTTATTATTTTTACAACGACAATATATATATAGTCTAATTAATTCATAAAATAATATTTATAAAGATTAAAACGCGTATAAAGATTATATAAGTGATGATATATTATTTCCTAAGGTTTTCATAGTCGAAACGGACCCGAAGTCCGAAAACACTGTTTTACTATTAATGTCAGCAAAAAGTATGCAGGAAATTTTATATAAAAGTTGTCTAGTTTAATGAAGATTAACTCACTCATATTACACTTTTAGGCTTCAAAAACTCGTGCTTTTTTTCCGAAACATCATTCCGAGCAACACTCTAGATTTATATTTAAGCCGGTTCAGACCTGAAAGGCCCCAAAAACACGAAACAAAATCTGATAAGACCACATTTTTACCCAAAAGCTGTCAAAATATTATAGTTGGCGGTAAACTTTAAAAATTAATATCTCCTTTGTTTTACGTCCGTTTTTTTCGGTCTTCTATATGCACGGATTTCGTATGAGGACGTAAATAACACATTTTAAGGTTTTAACTTGTCGAAAAATCCGTAACTAACTGTTTAAAACCTTCTGTCCTAAGAGGTGTTTTACACACTTTAAAACTATAATTTTAACATCATTTTTACAAAACAATAACCTCTAATCTAATCACTTCAACCTCCTTCATAATCAACACATCCAAACTAACCTAATCCATTTCCTAAGATATCTCATGCATATCTCATAAACGGTACTAACTACTTTATACTAACAGTACTAACTATCTTGCCAGTACTAACTATTTTGTACTGTCAGTACAAATTACAACTAGTGGTCCTAACTAATATAACTAATGGTACTAAGTCATGAATGCATAATTCCCAACAATAATCTTGGTGTTCATGTATGTAAATACATTATGTAAGTATAAAAATATGTAAGAACATAATCAATATGTATGAAAATCAAAAGAGTAGATGTAGAATGCTTACAAAGCTTATTATAAAAAGAAACCATAGTCTTTGATTTTAACCTAAAAACCTTATCGAAAACCCAAATCTTGATTAATGAAACCCTAACTTAGATCTTGAAAAACGCTTGCTTAAAATATAAACCCTAACTTGGAAATCAACTTAGAACACCTTAGATAATACCCTTGATCACACTTGTATACTTGTAATATGAAGAAAATAGAAGCTATGAAAATTTATATGGCTTATTTGTGAGCCGTGATTTTATATGGAGAGGAAAGGGAGAGTTTGATTTTTTTGCAAGTGATAAGATGAGAAAGGCTTGTGGTAAGTTTCCTTTTATAGTGAAAATATCTAGGGAACCAATTAACATCAAATCTATGATTTCAAGGGGGGTTACGTTTTGTAAGAGATTGGCATGAGGGAGTGGTCTTGTGTAAGGGTTAGATAGATATTGTAAGTAACCTTTGAAAAAGAGCTCAAAACTAGCACATGGTATAATATCTAAGCAAACTTGGTATTGTTTTTTGTGTTTATATATGTATAACTAGCCATGGTTGTGTATATAGATAAGAATTATATAAATTTTGGGTATTAGATATAATTGTGGGTATTTGGTTAAGTGTAGAAAGATGATATAGTTTACATGCATGCATGAAACTAAATATTGCGAAACGTAAACGTTTTACGTAACGTATAAAATTAAAATACGAAAAGATATAAATTATCTTCGTAATAATTAAATAACACTTGTTTGACCTAAACTTTTATTTATTTAATGCCAGTTTATATTAATCGTTGATTTTCGGTTTACGCGACTTAACTTAATGGTTATTATTATAAGTAAACACGTAAGTATTCATAGTATATAGCTTCGAGTTTATTGACGTAACATGACTTGAAAAATGCGGATTGTCACAGTCTCCCCATCTTAAAAGAATTTCGTTATGAAATTAAGGTTGAGTTGCCTTTCGGAGTGGTGTTGGTGAAGAGGTGCAGATACTTGTTTCGAAATTGGTCTTCACGTTCCCACGTGAACTTTGGACCTCTTTGGGAATCCCATCGAAATTTGATGATCGGTATACAGATTTGCTCGAGTTGTTTGACCTCGCGGTCTATGATTTCTACCGGTTCTTTAACAAAGTTAAGCTTATCGTCAACCCGGATCACTTCCAGAGGTATGACGAGTGATTCATTGGACATGCATTTCTTCAAATTCGAGGTATGGAACATGTTATGAATACCGCTAAGTTCTTGTGGCAATTCGAGTTGGTAAGCTATCGGACCGATGCTAGCTAAACTTTTAAAGGGTTGAATATATCTAGGGTTTAGCCTCTTTTTTGTGAATAGTGCCCCTAACGGTACTGAATAGTAACCCAACGGTTACATTTCCCCTTTAAATACCAAATTTTTATCCTCTATTTTTACATAAAACACTAAATCTTTCACTTAAAATTTCTCTTATTCAAACCTCTCAAAATGTTGCATATCATTGCAATTTTTTCGATGGTTAGCGCAATAGCAATTGCCATCTACATGGCTGACGTTCCATACGAAGAAGATTATCAGTTTCTTGCTGAAATTTTGGCGCTTCTCGTACCGCTCGCTGTCCTAGCAATTGGCGTAGATCTACTTTAGGAGTAATGGATATTATTGCTAGAGAGGGGTTGTAATAAAACTTTTATTTTCTTTGTGTTCTTATGTAATCTTATTTCTAAGGTAATAAACGAATGTTTTAACAACAAATCTATTTGTTTTTTTATTTATGCCTCTTGATATTTTCTTTACCATGCTAGGTAACTCGTTTGCATTCTCCTTCTAAATTGCTTTAGCTTGAACGTTAAAGATTTAGTGACGCCAGTTTAAAATTGATTGTTACGACTAAAGTTCGACTCCTAGTGGCCTTATCCATTCCTTTCGGCTTAAAGCGTCAGTTATAACATTTTCCTTTCCAGGGTGACAACGAATTTATAACTATGGTTGCGTCACAACTACTAAGTTTTACGGTATCACGTCGACGTTTGAATGGGTGATTTATTAAATTCCTTAATGGCGAGCAAACTCGTAGGTGGATCATCCTAGGGTGACTAGTGATGCGTCTTGACTTTTTGTCGTAGGATTTGGCGTAAGAATGTGTCGACTCCATGTAGTAAGGTGTGGTAAAGGTCTACTTAGTTACTATGATTACTAATTTAGTTTCTCGTGACAAATACGTTTTATGGATACGCACACAAAATTTTTGCTTTGTGGGGATATAAGTAGCAGATTAATTTTGACAAGAATTTTAAGGTGACTACTACCAGCATAGTATGGTTCTCCCTGAATTAGACATAGGTGATCATGCTATGTATACTTGAGGACTAACGATGAAGCGCTCATTTTCGTCAAATTAATATTATGCATAAAAGAGTATCAAAATAGTTTTATAGTGTGATAAATTAATTCACAAGATGGAAACAAGGTAGTTTATAGGATGACAACAAAATGGTTTGCGAGATAATCGTAAGATGGTTTATAAGACAATAGCTAAGTAGCTCATGGGATGATAGTAAAATACTTTATGAGATGGAAGCGACTTAGCTCGTAAAACAGTAGCAAGTTATTTTATATATGATAATAAATTAGTTTATGAAATGATAGTGAAGTAGTTTATAAGTGATAGCAAATTTTTCATAAGGTGGTGGTAAAACAGTTTTCATTGTGATAATAAAATAGGTTATTAGGTATTAGCAAAATGGTTTATATGATGGTAGCAAAATAGTTTATAAAGTGGCAGTTTACTAAATGGTGGTAAAATGGTTTATCATTATGTAAAAAAATTTATAAAGTGTTTGTGAAATGATTTATTATTGATAGTAGAAATATATTTTTTAAATGTGGTAGTAAGATTATTTATAAAATGATAGAAAAATGATTTATGTATATGTTAGTAAAATAGTTTATAAAATGATGGTTTATCAACTGATATCAAGATAGTTTATTAATGATAGAAACTCTGTTTATAAGACGATACTAAAATAGTTTATGAGGTGATATCAAAATAGTTTAGGAGAGAATCACGTGACAGTTTATAATGTAATAGTAAGGAGTTTATAATGTGGCATCAAATAGTTTGCGAATTGATAACAAAATAGTTTATAAAATGACAATGAAAACAGTTCATGGAAACAATGAAATACTTTATAAGGTGACTAAAAAATAGTTTATAAGGTGGTAAAAAATGGTTTACATAATAATAGTAAAATGGTTCACGCGTTATTCCAGCTCTGGTAATGGGCGTAGTTCTAAATCACAAGAATATAAAATATGGTGAGTTTTGCACGAGTTTTAGGCCTCATAAACGATAGACGGAATTATAATCCTTACGATGAACGTTGATATAGAAAGTACTATTAAAAGCACGACATGCTTAATTAAATGCAAGCTCGATACGCAAAGGGTCAAAGAAAATAATAGTAGCTAAATAGTTTTCCTATCATCGATAGTTAATTGGCTACATCGTTTTCCCCCAAAAGACTACATAGTTTTCTAATATTACTAATATCCAATACTAGACAATACATAAATAATGAGGCAGCAGAACTATGAGTATATTCCGTGATGACTGATCATGGGAACCTCGAGCGCCTGAGACTCTCTAGCTCCTCCTGAACCAAACCCAACTGGCGCTCAATCCTGGCACGGGCCTCTCTCTCGTCCCTCACTATACCATGAAGCCATGTCTTAACAACCTCCAATGATCTAACTCTAGCACATAGAGTGATCCTCTCTGTCTCAGCCATATCTGATCTCTCTTAGAGCCCTTAACTCCTCCTCGATCTCCTCTCACCTTTGTGTGGGCATCTCTAGCAAACGCTCCTGTATAACCTGTATCGTCTCCCTGTGCTCAGCTAGTCTTATTACAATGGTCGATGCGGAAAAAACAGCCGCAATGACGGGCACAGGGTGAATAACATCCACTCCGATCTCGATCGTATCCCCAAAACTCTCCTTAGGGGAATAAGCAAAGACAGAAAATTCTTTTGGCAATTATTTGGCTTTTATTTGGCAAAATCCCGGGTAAATTAGTATACAATTAAGCAAATATCAGTGCGATACGAAAAGTAACCGTGATGCAAGATGACACATGGTAAAATAAATATGCATTCATGGTAGGGATGGAAACGCAATATGGAAAAATGGAATGCATCATGGCATAAATGAATGACAAAATAAATATGGGAATATAAATATGGCCATATGATTTATTGTAATATAGATTTAGGCATAATAAGCTTAGGAAAAATTACTACTCATAGTAAAATATTATATAAGGTAAATTAATATTTAAATAATGTTTAAGACATACGAGTTTATAGTATTATCTCGCCTTAAGTATAGATGATGGTAACGCGAATATATAAGGTACACGTCATGCACATATAGGCAAATAAGAGCACACACATGCAAAGATAAGACAAGTGTAAAAATATACGCAAGAGGAGGTAAGCACGTATATGGATCATGTAAGAAATTAGTGTAAGCAAGTAGTGTATGCACATGAAAAAGTTTTTATGTGATGCAATGTTTATGAAAATAGTTATAGTCTAGGTAAATATGCAACCTAGTTCTCTATAACCTTGGCTCTAGATACCAATCTGTCACACCCTCAAAATGTCATAGCGAAAAGGTAACTGGGGGCGAGTGACTTCATAGCATCATAACACAAAGCATAAAGAACGACCACTATATGGACGTTTTAAAAATAATACCATGTTGCTTTGATTTAAAACAAAAAAGTCTTACAATAATTCAAATGTATTTAAACGTCATGGCGGAAGCATAAATAAGTTTTGAAAGGCAAGGGGTATTAAATGATAGATAAATTTTTGAAGAGGAAGCCATATGCATGAAGACTCCACATAGCACATCAAGAATTCCAATAAGCTAAGCACCTGAGAAAAACATTGCTAAAAGTGTCAACAATAAAGTTGGTGAGTTCATGGGTTTATAAAACTGTAAATGTGAACCATAAGATTTTAAAGGGTGTATGGCAATATAATAAATATAAGCCACACAAAATGCGTTTACTACTGTCTAAGCTTATGAAACCGAAGCGTTAACTGTACTAGAGAATAAATGCCCATGCAGGTGCCTAACCTGGGACACCCGTAACGTATCTCAAATGAAACTGCGCCCGTTTGACACGTACTTAGTCAAACACGACGGGGATGTCAATCCCAATAGATCTATCCATAACATTTGTGCTTACACGAGGTAATTAACGGTTCATGAAACAGGGCGTACTAGAAGTCATAGGTTAATGGATACTTAGACCAATCCGTAAACAAGTAATTTGTACTTGCGTTCAAACGTAAAATGAGCAATGTAATTTTCACCCCAAGTAAATAAATAGGTAAAATGCGAGGCTATGAAATCTCACCTTAAGTGATGGTATTGACTTTGGAAATATGAACAAGGAATGTCGTCACAAATAATTGGTATGCAACCTATTTTAATTATAGGTAGATTTAGAATAACGTATGAAAATACAGAACGATGCATTATATTTTATATTGTTATATCACCACCTAATAGTTTTAGTTTTAGCTTATTACTCAAAATAATATTTATGTTAAGTTTACCATTTAATTCCCAAGTATAAACATCTATAATATATTCTAATAGCTAGAAAAGTAATTATAGTCTATTACGCTCGATTTACCACTTTTATTATTTTTACAATGACAATATATATATATATATATATATAGTCCAGTTAATTCATAAAACAATATTTATATAGTTTAAAACATGCATAAATATTATATAAGTGATGCTATACTATTTCCAAAGGTTTTTATAGTCTAAACGGACCCGAAGTCCGAAAACACTATATTACTATTCATGTCAGGAAAAAGTGTGCAGAGAATTTTATATAAAAGCTGTCTAATTTTAATGAAGATTAACTCACTCATATTACACTGCTAGGCATTGAAAACATACATTCTTTTACCGAAACATCTTTCCGAGCAACATTCTCATTTTATATTTAATCCGGTTCGGACCCGAAAGGCCCTAAAAACACGAAACGAAATCTGATCAGACTACATTTTTACCAAAAAGATGTCAAAATATTATAGTTGCCGGTAAACTTTAAAAATTCATATATTCTTCGTTTTATGTCCGTTTTTCGAGTTCTCTATATGCACGGAATCGTATAGAGACGTACTAACTAATTTTTAAGGTTTTAACTTGTCGAAAAATCCGTAACTAACTGTTTAAAACCTGCTGTCCTAAGGGGCGTTTTACACACTTTAAAACTATTAATGTAACCTTATTTTTACAAATCAATAACCTCTAATCTAACCACTTCAACCTCCTTCACAATCAACACATCCAAATAACCTAATATCATCCAACACTTCACCATAATAAGAACAAAACATGAAATAATTTATAAAAGTGTTTAAGCTAGTTTATGAATAATAAACTTGATAATATGCCTAATAATCATATAAGTAATTGTTGTTCTTGATTTCTTTGCAAACATTTATAAAAGTCTACTAGTTGGTGATATAACTTAATAATCTTGGTGTTCATGTATGTAAATACATTATGTAAGTATAGAAATATGTAAGAACATAATCAATATGTATGAAAATCAAAAGAGTAGATGTAGAATGCTTACAAAGCTTATGATCAAAAGAAACACTTGTCTTTAATTTTAACCTAAAAACCTTATCAAAACCCAAATCTTGATTTATGAAACCCTAACTTAGATCTTGAAAAACCCTTGCTTAAAATAGAAACCCTAACTTGGAAATCAACTTAGAACACCTTAGATAATACCCTTGATCACACTTGTATACTTGTATTATCAAGAAAACAGAAACTATCAAAATTTTTATGGCTTATTTTGGTGCCGTAAGCTTATATGGAGAGAAAGGGAGTTTTGTTGAATTTTTATAAGTGTGGAATGAGAATGAGAGAGCTGGTTGATGATCCTTATATAACATAAATATCTTGGGAACCAATTTTACACAATCCATGAAAATTAGCGAGGGGTGTAGTTTGTAAGTGACTGGAATGGGAGGGGGTGTGGTCTTATAAGAGTTTTGGTAGAAGTTGTAAGTAACTTTGAAAAAGAGGTTCAAACTAGCACATGGTATTATATCTAATGTAAAACTTGGTATTGTTTTGTGGTTATATATGTATAACCGGCTATGGTTGGGTTTGTGTGTAAGAATTATCTAATTTTTGTGTATTGAGTATAATTGTGGGTATCTGGTTAA
>BQNB010016499.1:0-71517 GCA_026074375.1 Tanacetum coccineum
CCCTTTATCTAGGTTGATTCTAGGAAACTAGGTTAGCTTATTTTCAAGAGTTCAGCTCCTAAGGTCCAATAATAAGCTTGATAGCTTATTAAAAATAAGCTCAAAGGCTGTTTCATTAAGACATTTCATTTTTCAGCTTAAATTTCTTTCTAATATTGTTAAACATAGGGTAATATTAGTTTAGAAACCTTTAATACACATCTTAATCTTCAATAAGCTGCTTTTAGTTTTAATTTTCATCAAGTTTTGAGCTCTCAATAAGCAAAAATCCAATAAGCCTTTTAAATCCATAGTTTCTGTGGACAGCTTTTAGGTTCTTATTTTCTAGCTTATTCTTTGGGTAAAAGTCCAAAGAGCTTTTATTAAAGTTGTTTAGATTAAGCTAATAAGCAACTTTGTAGTTTTAAGTTTTTGCTAATTCTCAAAATTTAATAAGCCAAAAATAAGCTCAAGTGCAGGGTCTGTTTAGTACTTTTCTTAAACCTCAGGGGTACCCGTTTTCACTATTGTGTAAATTTTCCAAACTTAGCCCGCCTACCCTATACTTTCCTTTAGTTCACTTTCTACCCTGTCTTTCCTATTTTCTTTTAATTTTCTTTTTATTATTAATAGTATTAATAGAAATTAGGTTAGATTTTTAATAAATCAAATTAGTTGAAAAATAAAAAGTAGAAATTAGGGCTTTTATTTTTTATAACTTTCTGCACCTTTGTAGTTTTTAAAAATCATTTTTCCATATTTTTCTCATTAAATTTGTATTTTCTAGGAATTAAAATAGTTTTTAGTTATTACTTTTTCTTAGATAAATCATAAAAAATAGAAAAATAGTTGAAAAATTAAAATTCTTTTTGCATTAATTTTCATTTTAAATCTAGTATTTTTGAAAAATAAAAGAAAAATTTTAGTGTTAATTTTTAGAAAAAGTTTATTTTTGATAAATCATTAAATCTTAGAAAAATCATAAAAAATTCAAAAATACATAAAAAATTCTAATTCTTTTTCCTAAAATTTTCATTTTAAATTTGTGATTTTTAGATATTAAATTTGTTAAAAGTTGTGTTTTAGTTTTTAAATTTCAGTTTTAGCTCGCGTTTAATACATTTTGTGCATTTAATTTTCGTGCTATTTCATTGTTTCTTTAATCCTTGCTATTACATTTGTAGTATAATCAACAAATCAAATATCCTTTATCATTCTAAGCTCGAATCCGAATATTCCAAATTCTCAATTCACGATTTCGTTGGGACACGACCCGAGTTGTACAATACTTCCCGGATAAAAATATACGAATTGTGTTTTCTTTTGTGAGATTTTTACCTTATATTTCTCTTGGTTGAGAAGTATTTTGGAAAGAATTCTTACGGGATTAATACTATAAGTATATTAAATTTGTTTGTTTTTCTACCACGAAAACAACCTATGATAGAATAACTCGTCTCGTTAATCCGAGCAATTGAGCTAATTAGTTACATGTTACGACATAGATTAGTTGAGTGATTTGAGTGTTTTCATTTTCCTTTTTCGTGAGGTGTTTGGTTTGTGTACAGGTAATTGATCGAATATTGCTTAACGGAAAATCCTCGGGTTCTTTTTAATAATATTTCTAAAGGGCTACTTGAGAGACAAGTAGGATCAAGGGGGGGGAGGGGGTATTTGATGACATCAAAATAAAGTCACTTTTATAGGCATATTTTATCCTCAATAAAGTACCCATTTTGTTAATTATTGCGAGATTGATACTTAATAGTTTATATTTGTGATTTGTAGTAATTATGGGAGTACTTTGTGGAAGATTAGCTAAAAGGCCTCGCATTCTGGAGCTGAAACGAAAGAATCTAAAGAATTACTGTTCGGACATCCAATACGCCAATATCCATCAAGGGAAAATTACAGGCATATATTTAGGCTGCACATCACCAAGGAAACCTCGAAGTACAAAGCCCATTACGCCGTATCCAGATGACCTCTCTATACGCAGTATCCAAGTTTATAGTAATAAAATATTCTGGAACATATTAAACATGATCCTACTCCAAGAAACTTCCCTTTAAGCCGTATTGGACCTAACCAAATACGGCGTCATCGGCAAATTCCGGACAGTATATAGAATTGACTAAAAATACGTGTTTTAGGTGTTGCTTGATCATATTTACGTATACCCTAACCACCAAAAGTTAGATATTTTCAGATGAACTAGCAGTGACAGAAGGGTTCACGTAATGCTATTAATTCCATAGGAGACACCTTGTAATCTCCTATCTCTATTTTTGTTCAATTTTTGGTTATATTGCGTTTAAATAGCTCGGTTAGTTGACCTTGTTGAAATTATTATCTTGTATTGGATTACAATGGATTTTGGGCTATTACCTAGGGTGTATTATCCATGATTATGAGATTTAAAGGTTTGGTTTGTTTATATCGATTGCTTAATTTATCGTTGATTGCTTGTTTATGTTTATCAATTTATACTTGTTTACGTGCTTTTGTATGCGACCTATCATTCAAAATGGATCGTGTGATATTTCCGACCAAGTTAGTAGGATGTCGAGATGGTCTCCATGTTGTGACTTTATATATCATAAGAACAATAGGATCTTCATTTAATGCCCTATCTATACCATAGTTATGAGAACAGGTTGGGACTAGCAGGTTGATCCTTTAGGGATCAACAATTTAACGTACTGATTCCTTTGGTAAAGACTTGGACAGTGGACTACTAGAATATAAATTGCCATTAAGCAGTAAGTCGGTAAAGTCTCTATGAGCTAGGGTTTAATAAGATCACCGTTATTATTCTCCTAAGATAGATTATAATCAGCAAATAGGATGCTTTATGCGGATGCATTTAATTGTGACAGAATTCTACGTGTCTAGGTTTTACGAAGAAGTCCCGCCTAAATCTTGGAATGATATGCCTCCTCGAGATAAGGACTCATTGCACTAATTAAACAAACCAACATTTTAATTGGATTAATCATGGTTAATACAGTTTTCTTATATTTTGCTAGACCGCTCTTCTATCTTTTTTTATCTGCTTGCGTGTGTTATTGTATTTTAAATTGATCTAAGTTACCACAAAACATGTGCCAGTCTCTCAGACTGAAACCCCCCTCCTTATCCGTTAGAATTAGGATTAACATAGGTTTAGCAAATGTTTAACATAGAATAGAATTAACATAGTTTAAATTAACATAGTTTAGTTAACCAAAATATTGATAGAATAAAAGATTTCGTTCTCGCTCTTAGTGATCGACACCCTACTTACCAACGAAACTACATCTGATCAGGTACACTGTCCGTTAAAGTGTTGTTTTAGGTAAAGTCGGCAAAATATAAATGTAAAACTTGATAATAAATATTACCTACACACAACGACACAATCACCCGACCTCCCAAGATAGTGGATCTTCAATCACGACAAGTATGGTGTTAAAGATAGGATATTAGTAGCTCAAAGTGATGCGTCCAAGGTAAAGAACTCGCTAGCTAAAATGTTGTGTGACCTGGACCAACAAATGGAAAAGAAGGAAGATGGTGGTTTATACTTTATGGATCGAGTTTGGGTTCCTTTGGTAGAAAATGTAAGGACGTTAATCATGGATGAGGCTCATGCGACGAGGTACTCCATTCATCCGGGAGCAGATAAGATGTACCATGATTTGAGAGATATGTACTGCTGGCCGAGTATGAAGAAGGATATAGCTACGTATGTTAGTAAGTGTTTGACTTGTTCAAAGGTGAAGGCTGAACATCAAAGACCTTTGGGTTTGTTACAACAGCCGGAGATACCTGAGTGGAAATAGGATAGAATAACTATGGACTTTATTACGAAGTTGCCAAGATCTAGTAGTGGGTATGATACAATTTGGGTAATAGTCGATAGACTGACTAAGTCAGCTAATTTTCTGGCTATACGTGTGTAGGTGCTGAATCAAATGAATATCATATAAACAAATATAAATGCAGCGGAACATGCACCTATCAACGGATCCATAGAGTCACATGATCAATCAAATAAATAACAACGATTCATACCTCTGCAGCGTGATTGGTAGAATCAAAAAGAACAACTTTTATTGTACAGACCTATCCAGAGAACAAGTGACCAAAGTAGATCCCTCTATGAATATCCACACTACCTTCACTGTATACCTCTTGGATGCTAGTCCCGTAAAACCCGTAACCTTGGGATAATACTTGATGATGAACAGAATCAATAGAGGATGATCAAGAAAGAAAACAAAAAAACTCTTCTTTTTTTTTGTTTATGCCGTCCCTTTTATAGGAAGAGAGATGAGAAAAACTTGATAAGTAGTTAATTTATTTGTAACTCATAATGACTAAATCAATTAGTAGTTATCATGATCCAATTAACTTGGTAAGTGTTTAATTGATTTGTAACTCATAATGACTAAATCAATTAGTTAGTTATCTTGATTCCAATTAACCAATTACCTTGAGATTTCCTTCTCTTTTCTTTTACATCCTAGGCCGGCCATATGGTAGGCTCAAATGGGCTTGCCATTTGTTTGCTCAGTCCAATAAACTAAGTACATTACGTAGTTATTATAAGCCCAACATTGATCCCGAGTTACGTAGTTTATTTATATACCGTGAATATAATAAACACGACATATACAGTGGCACCTCTGTGTATATGTGTGTGACCCCATAGGCTCATATGTGTCTACCCGTATAATTATTTATTATGACACGAGCATACTCCAACAGCTCCATTCCCAACACACCAATGATTTCACGTACTGAGGGGGGGTGATGGGGTTGGAGTTGAAATGTTTCCAGTTAACATGACCAACACCTTTACTGGTGGCCAAAGAACTGACAACTCCACAAGGTGGAGTTAAGGCTAACTGGTATAGAGGACATCAAATCCATTTAACTTTCAATGATTCACCTCTCAACAGGAGTTAACACACCTGGAAATGATGAGAAAAGACTGAAACTTATGATTTTTGATGTACAAAATTGTCACTGGGTTGCTGAATAGCTTTGAAGACAAGTTTGCTCGTCAAGATTTGAAAGACATAAAGACATATTATTTTGAAGACAGAAGTTCAAGACAATCCTCTAAAGCCCAAGTGAAGCTTAAAGTATTTAAAGATCAAGAATGTTTTGAAGGAACTTGAAGTTCATGAATGAAGATCAAGTTAGGGGAGGATTGTTAGGAAAATATTGTAAACAGACTTAAACTGGTTAGTATTAAAGTTAAGTCTGTTAGTTAAAGTTAGTACTATAAGACGAATGCTAAGTACTTTAGTATAGAAGTTAAGTCTGGTTAGAAGCAAAGTAAGTATGGAGCCAGCTTAACTTAATCTGATATATTAATATTAATACTGCTTGGTCAGACAGTTAAGTCTGTTGTAATTATAGTAATAGTTATCAATTAGCGTTGATTTAGGAAGAGATAAGCATTATCTCTTAACGCGTTTAGGGTTCCTTAAGTCTATAAAAGGAACATAGAATAGCATTGTAAAGATACATGAGTTGATTGAGTATTCACAATCAAATAGTAATAGTAATAGCAAATTCTAGTATTTGTTCTTGTGTTCTTCTTGGTACTCGATATTGATATACCGCGTCAATATTTATATACACAGATCATTAGACCTCTTTAGTATCTTTGGATTTATTCAAAGGACTATTAGTCATTCAAGGCTCATTCAGATCCTGTTTATAAGGACCTACAAATTTGATACCATTCGGGCATAGGAGTTTTGATGTGATTATAGGTATGGATTAGTTGTCTAATCATAAGACTAAAATAATTTGTCATGAGAAAGTAGTGAGGATACCACTACTAGATGGCAAGGTGCTCAGAGTATTAGGAGAAAGACCTGAAGAGAAAGCGAGACTCCTGGTGAGTGCTAAGACTAGAGATAAGAAACAAGAAGAGATTGTTGTGGTTATAGATTTTCCTGAGGTATTTCCAGATGATTTATCAGGATTGCCACCTCTCTGAGAAATTGAGTTTAGGATTGAGTTAATCCCTGAAGCTGTACCGATTGCAAAGTCTCCCTATCATTTGGCACCTTCTGAATTGGAGGAGTTGTCGGGACAACTCAAGGAACTCAATGACAAAGGTTTCATTTGACCAATCTCATTGCCTTGGGGAGCACCGGTATTGTTTGTGAAGAAGAAAAATGGTTCTTTTAGGATGTGTATTGACTATAGAGAATTGAATAAGTTGACTGTTAAGAATTGGTTATCCGCTTCCTAGGATTGATGATCTATTTGACTAACTGCAAGAGTTGCAGTTTTTCTCAAAGATTGATCTTAGGTCTGGATACCATCAGCTGAGAGTGCATGAGGATGACAATCCAAAGACTGCATTTAGAACTCGTTACAGATATTTCGAGTTTCATATAATGCCCTTTGTCTGACTATCGCAACTCAAACGATATTCATGGAATTTGATGAATAGATTTGTAGCCTTGAATCATGGTAAGTTGTGATAGTGTTTATAGACGATATCTTAATCTACTCTAAGACTCGAGAGAAGCATGTAGAACACCTAAGGTTAGTCTTGGAACTGCTCAAGAAGAAACTGTATGCTAAGTTTTCTAAGTGTGAATTCTGGCTAGAGAAGTATAGTTTCTTGGGTATGTGATAAATGAAATGGATACAATTAGAGCCTAGAATCTCAAAGAAAGCTGTTAAGAATAGGAAAGCCTCTAGAAAACTCTCCGTCTGAGGTACGTTCATTCTTAGGATTTGGCTGGATATTATCATAGGTTTCATTGAGAACTTTTTCTAAGATCGCTACGTCTCTTACTATCTTGAACTCAGAAGATGTACGACTTTCGATTGGGATTAGGAACAAATAATTGCCTTTCAAACTTTGAAGGATAATTAAGTAATGCGCCAGTTCTAGTATCATCCCCTAGACGGACCGGGAACATTATAGTAAAATAGTGATACAAGTCAAACACTTACTAACATACTCAGCTATATCCTTTTTCATTCCAGGCCACCAATACCTATCCCTCAAATCATAATACATCTTATCAGCTCCTGGGTGTACAGAGTACTTCAACTTATGGGCTTCATCTATTATTAGGGTTCTTACCTCACCCTTCAAAGGTACCCATATTCGATCCAGGTAGTACAAAGTCCCATCACTTCTCTGTTCTATCATCTCATCCAAACCTTTCTACAATCTTATAAACTCATCCACAACCTCCTTCTGAGCCGTCAGTATCCTATCCTTGATACTCGACTAAAGAGTCATATTCATAGCTCTAACTCACTTAGGCTTTACTCTTTCCTTCCTACTTAGGGCATCAGCCACCACATTCGCCTTACCAGGATGGTAGCGAATTTCACAGTTATAATCACTAAACAACTCTATCCAGCGACGCTGTCGCATATTCAACTCTTTCTGACTAAAGATATGCTAAAGACTCTTATGATCCATATAGATGACACTCTTTGTTCCATACAGATAATGTCTCCAGATCTTAAGTGCAAACACGAACGCACCCAACTCCAAATCATGGGTAGTATAATTCTTCTCATGAATTTTCAACTGCCTAGTGACCATAGGCTATCACTTTTAACCTCTTTGGCAATAAGCACACAAAGTGAAATATACCTAGTTCTATCCCAGACGCATCATAATATACCACAAAGTCTTTCGGTCCATCGGGGAGAGCTAGAACAGGCACATTACACAACTTATCCTTCAAGGTTTAAAATGCCAGTTCCTGTTCCTCACCCCAATCGAAAGTCTTACACTTCAGAGTCAAGATAGTAAGAGACTTAGCTATCTTAGAAAAGTTCTCAATGAACCTACGGTAATACCCAGCCAATCCTAAGAACGAGCAAACCTCAGTCGGAGTTCTAGGGGCTTTCTAATTCTTAACAGCTTCAATCTTACTGGGTCTACATGAATCCCATTACCATTTATCACATGCCCAAGAAACTTTACTTCTCTTAGCCAGAATTCACACTTAGAAAACTTAGCATACAGTTTCTCCTTTTTGAGCAGTCCCAAGACTAACCTTAATTGCTCTACATGCTCCTCTTGAATCTTAGAGTATATTAAGATATCATCTATAAACACTATCACAAACTTATCAAGATAAGGCCTACAAGCTCTATTCATTAAATCCATAAATACCGAGTTGGTTGCTTTATCCCAGACCAAAGGGCATTACTGTGAAGCTCGAATGTACCATAACGGTTTCTTTAACGCAGTCTTTAGAATTTGCATCCTTATGCAGCTCTCAGTCTCGATGGTATCTAGACCTAAGATCTATCTTTGAGAAAAACTGCGACCCTTGCAGCTGATCAAATAGATCATTAATTATAGGAAGTGGATAACGATTCTTAATAGTCAACTTGTTCAATTCTCTATAATCAATACACATCCTAAAGGAACCATCCTTTTTCTTAACGAACAATATCGACTCTGACTCACCCAAGATGAGAACCATTGTTCGAAATGAAACCTTTGTCTTGAGTTCCTTGATTTTCCCGACAACTCCATCCTCCAATTCAGAAGGTGTCAAACGATATGGAGACTTTGCTACCACCGCCATTGCTCAGGGATTAACTCAATTTGACACTCAATTTCCCGAATAGCGGTAATCCATATAGTCATCCGGGAATACCTAGGATAAAATCTCTAGCCCAACACAAATCTCTTCTTGATTCTTTTCCATTACCTTATCACCTTCACAAGATTCCTCTCCTTCATCCTCCCCTCTCTTCCTCCGCTTTCCCTCCCTTTTTTCTGTCTTTCTCTAATACCTAAGCACCTTGACATCTGGTAGTTGTGTATCCTCACTCCATTCTCAAGACAAATTAAAATTTCGGCCTTATAAATTAGCAACTGCATGGTCATACCCTATAATGCACATCAGTTCCATACCCTATAATCACATCAAAAACTCCCTTGCCCAAAAGGTAACAAATCGATGTCAAAAGACATGCCCTTCCTATGGCCCTTCGATTTCTATTGCCAACCTTTAATAACCTTGATCAATCTCTAATTATCTAGCTACTCTGCCGTGCTAGCTATCTAATCTCTCATCTAACTCCTAAATCGCTGGGCTCTATGTCTAATAGAGGTATAAAAGTAGTGGAAGCAAAACTATAGCTGGCACCAGAGTCAAATAAGGTAGTGGCAAAATGATTGTTCAAAGTAAAACGTACCCGTCATAATGTTCGGGCATCTGCGACTTACCCTCTGCTCCCAAACATGAATTGCCCTAATGCCCTATGCCCTACCCCCCTAAGTCTGGTTCCCTGGATTCCACACCTTGACACCCTAATATAGCAACAACTTTGGTTTGGACCGATTTTCTTCCCTCCCCTTTTTCTTTCTTCGGTCCTTTTTGATTGCGCTGGCCCTATTATCATATCTAGGACAAAGCTGACCTAAATAACAAATGGTCGGTAAGATAGTCGCGCCTGGCCGTGTGCTCATTTGCGTATCGGCTACGAGCCCACGGAGACAAGATTCCACAGCCACCTAATAACATGCCCTAACTGTTGGGTTTCTAGCATTGAAAAAATTCACATTCCTCGACACGCCTCTACAATCCTTTGCCAAATAACCCGGGCGGTTATAGTTTGAAACATGTGCGACAAGGCCCTCTATCTGTGTGCATTTGAGTACGTGCGTATCTATGTTCAACTGCAACACCATATGGCCATAGGATTTACTAGTATCTCTCTTCCTACAAGAGGAGTCTTTATACGATCAGCGCAAAGAGCATCGGACAAAAATATCAGTCACACTTAGTAACACATAGTTGTGGTTTCTCAACTAAACTAGAGGTCAGCGGTCGCTGAAACATCCCTGGAGGTAAGACACACAATATCTAGCTTAGGCGTAGGTTCCCAACCATTCTTCTTGCGCGAGGTGGAGTGCTAAGAGCATCTACCTCTATTTGCGCCACCAGCATCATCTCTCTATCTCATGCCTTCATTCGAGTTCGACAGCGGGGTATGCGCGAACGCTGAGAAACAATCTGCTGCATAACAGACCTTCTGATTTTGCGTCTCATCTTTCTCGCGCTCCGTTCGGGTGAGGCACATACGGGGAATATCCGCTCGGTTACTGTGCGTATCACAAGCTGCAATGCTGCTTCGATAAGACATCTTCGCATACACTCATCGACACAACACTATAGACAGAGCGTCAGTAGATAGTCTCTATGTTAGTGAACTCTCAACGATCATAGCCGAGACCACAGGGATAAAATCGCGGATTCAGATTATGGATCTTGCGGTGGCATGTAGTGCTCGCATTATACTTCACTAACAGCGGCAATGTGCTGGTATAAACCTCATTCTCTTTCTGCATCTAGAACTGTTGTATGTGAGGTCCGAGCGGCCATGCAAGTGTCTGAGGACAATTTCAGCTGGCTTATGTGCATCGATAAAGGCTGTTAAATGGAGCATCTATATTTCGCATCCATAACTCTCTCGCGCAAGCGTAGCATTCATTAGTCGGAGGAGAGGCGGGAGCGGTATCTCGGATAGTGAGTGGAGGTTCTCCAGCACAAGCATTCAGTATGAAGCATAGCTACCACAACCTATCTCCGCACAGCGAGATATATACCTGAAATGAGTGATATTTGTCATACATTGATTGCGTCGTGGGGAGGGTCTATTTCTACAACCAATCATATGCATTGCGTAATAGCATCAGAGGCTATCTCTTCTATTTTTCATGCTATGTCGAGAGGCGAGTTGAGAAGGGATCTCACGTTGGTGCCACTCTTGCCTCCGCAGAGCACAAGTTGTCTATAGTCTCGTACAGATACGCGCCAGCTAAAACATCCTATATCGGAACATTTGCTTTACACCAGTTGACCAGTTTTACACCTAGTAGACATTTCCTAACATTCTCCTAAACGTTCTCATTAACCACATTACCATTCTGATTTCTAACATTTCCTCGGTTACTAACCTGAGCTAGCATGGCGGGTAAGAGGTTCTGCAATTGTTGGGCAATGATCGTCAAGAAGTCCATTGGCTCCCTCTACACCCCCATTAGCTTTCAAACCCTGGTCATTTCCTTGACCATTGAAATCATCAACACGCTCATCATTACCTTCCCTAGGTCTTCTACCCCTTCCACCTCTACCAACCCGTACACCCGTTCCCCCTCCTAATGATTCGGCAGCAGGCCGGCCAGCACTTTAGGTCCTCATCCTTGGCGGCATTATCTATAAGAGGGAGAACATGGGCAAATTTAGATAGGCAAGAAGACTCGCATATATATAGAATATCTTACTATATATACAGATATACACATAACACCACCCTACGGTGTCAACATTGATTTGTGTGAACAACACTACTAAGTATGAGTAAGTTGTGATACGCTTATAACTACGTTGGCCACAGTACTTATATTCGCATCCTTTCCTCGTCATATTCAATATTGAGCTCACACATTTCAATGACTGACATAACTAAAGCACCAAACCGCGAACACGCGAAAGCAAACAAAAGCGAAACACCGCGCACATAGATCCTATATGCAACTAAACGACTGATCTTAGGTTATAGTCTAGGCCAATCCACCTAGTTCTCTATAACCATGGCTCTGATTACCAATCTGTCACACCCCGACAATGGCGGAAACTCGGGAGTGCAACATAATGATCAATCATAACACAAGATACAAAATAGAGAAAACTACAATGCATAAACTTCAAGTGCTATGAAGACCATCAACCCTGAACAACCTCGAGTGATGTCCCAACTCGCAACTAAAATCCACAATCTCTTACAAATATTTAAATGCCCTCACAGGGGTGGGTCCATAATCCAAACTTAATCCAAAACATCCAAATACTAGAATCAAACAACAAGCAAGCAAGACTTCACATGAAAAATCAAACTCCGGGATACTTCGAAATCTGCTAACACAATCACAAAACTATTTCTTCTTTTCACTTCACTTAAAAAGATACTCAAAAACGCAAAAATAATGTTGGTGACTCGTAGGTTGACCTTAACCCCAAAAGGCTGTGCCATAATTTCAACATTAGACAATAGTGGCTAATAATAAGACCATTGAATATATGTGAACATCCTTTACATCACTCCCAACATCGACCGCTATTCAATAACCATCAGTCACATACCACCTAAACGGTCCTCCAAGCTGAAGCACTAAAATTAGGGCAGGATGATTCGTGTGATAGTATATATATATAAAATAACTCAAATGCAAATTCTAAACCAAATGCCCTTGACCAAGGCAAAAGGTCAAATTCTACACAAAGAGATTAAATATATAAGATAAGAATCAATAATAAAAAGATTCTGGAAGAGATTTCCGGTCGTATTCCCAACGAGACTCAATGAAATTATCCTGTTTGATGAAGAAATTGAATGATGGAGAAATATATGATGGAAACACTGATATAATTACAACTAAAATTAATTAAATAAAACCTAATTTAATCTACGGGAAACAGATATAGGAAATGAGGATCTTAAAAACTACGGGAAACAAAATTAGTTATAGGGAAATCCTAGAATTAAATTTATACTAAAATACGGGGAACAGAATCAGGTATCGGGAAACCTAAATACTAAAAATTAAGAAAATAAATGCTAAATTAAATTAAAAATCAAAATTAAATTCAAATTAACATAATTTGAAACATAAAGAAAACTAGAACTAAAAACGGAGGTCTTCTGAAATGTAAAACGACAAGAAAACGTAAAACCACCCGTAAAACGTCGAAAACTGAAATTAGATAAAATTAAGCCTACACTAAATTTTATATTTTTCCTAGACACTAAATGACAAAAGAAAATTTTATAAAAAAGAAAAATATTTTTTTATTAATTTTTGGATTTTTTATAAATTTTTAAAGATTAAAAACTAATTAAAACTAAGAAAATAGAAAAAGACAAAAAATAAAAGTTATAAAAATTCTAAAAAAAATAAAATTAAATAAAGAAAAAATTAACAATTCTAAAAATATAAAAATGCCCAAATTTTACTGTTTAAATAAAAAGTAATTAAACTAATTAAATTTTAACCTAATTTAATTATTTAAATTAAATAAATCTGAACTAAACTAACTTTTTTAAACAAAAGGACTAACAGTGAAAGGACACAAGGACTAACGGGGTAACAGGCTAACTAACCACAGGGACTAACACTTGTAACTTTAAAAGATGAAATTACACAAACAGTCCCTGAAAGAGAACCCGATTACAAATCAAGTCCAACTAGCTTATTATCAAAAAGCCAAAGAAGCAAAGTTGTAGAAGGGCTTATGGGGAGTCTTTTTCATAAAAGGTGCATAAGCTGAATCCAACTAATAACAAGGAAAAATAGAGCTTAATGGGTTGCAGAAGCTAAATAAGCCTTATGGCTTATTTTGCTTTTCCTTTTTGGATTTTAATCTACTAGATAAGCTATAATTTATGGGGGACAGATAAATAGGAGAGGGGAGTCCTAATTATAAGCTATGGAAATCTAATAAGCCCTAAATTAAGCTGAACTATGAATAAGCTATGAATGACAGTTTACAAAAAATAGAAAAAAGCCTACTTTAAGCTACTTTTAAGCTAAGCTAAAAGGGGAAATAAGCTATGAGATTTTGGGAGCTTAAAGGACTAGTAATAAGCTATAAATAAAAGCTAAAAGAACTAAGGGCTTAATACAAAATTAGCAAAATAAGAGGGGCTGAAAATGGTGCTCAGCACCAGGGCAACATGGCAGTGAGCTTAAGGCTTATTTTGGGCTTATGAAATAAGCACAAATGAACTTTTTAGCCACAACAAAGCACAAACAGATAAAGAGGGCATATGATTGAGCTTATTTCCAAAAATTGGGGCATTAGGGACAAGTTAAACATGCTGAAATATGGACTTAAAAATCAAGGGTTTTAGAAAACATGCATCTTTCTTAAGTTGACTTCTACTTGGTCAACTTACAATGGACAGAAACAAGGGCCTTTCTTTTGGTTTTTATGACTCAAGTAGCATAAGAAATAGGTGCTTATGCTGTCTTAAACAGCTTAAGTTTTTTAAGCACAATGTGAGCTTATTAATTTGGCAGAATAACACAAGGAGCATAAAAACTTATTTTTTTACTAAAATCTTTACTTAAATTATACTAATGTGTCCTACACACTCAGCCAAGATTGGCTGAGTGCATGTGACCCATGACAAATCTTGTTTGACCCATTTTAACTATAGTGCCAAACACCCCTTTAATTTTATAGCTTTTCGGGTATTATGACCTTTTTGTGGTAAATGCAGGTGAAATAATTAATTCAAAGTTGAGTTAATTGACTTTGGATAATCTTTTTTGCACCATTTAAACAATTTAAACAATGACATTGAACTTTAAATTCGAACATTAAAAAAACAAGAAACTCCTAAAATTTAATTGTTAAACAAGGATTTACAACATAGACTTTAAAATGAACTGAGTTTACACTAATTGCCTTGCTATAATACAACTTTTAAAAGTAAAATTACACTAAAACATATATAAAAGTGGTGTTGTGGCTTCGCTTTTCTCTCTCTTCTTTTTATAGAGGACAACAAAAAAGCTTCTCTTTGTCTGTGATGTGTTAGCTGAGGATTACAAAGCTCAAGGTAATCCAAGCCTTCTTTTGTGCTTCTCTTCATATCACCATTTGATGTTGACTTCGGATTGAGTGATCTTTGCAATGGGAAAGTTTATAGGGTTGTGGGTTTGTGGGGATAGTGAGGCGAGCTGTTGGTGAGTACTTGGAGTGGTTTGGGCTTGAAACCGTGGGGAAGGGTATTTAGGTTTTGGGCGGGTAACGAATGGTGGTGGTTGCAGGTTTAAAATGAAAGTCTTGTGAATGATGCCTACAATAGTCCACCATGTTTCTTCTCTTTTCATTTTATATTGGCCGAATTAGTTATAAACAACTAGGTTATTTAAGAAAGTGCACAATAGTCCCTCCGTTTTTGAATAACTAAAAGAATAAAAGAGGGTTTAAGGAAATTGCAAATTTGGTCCCTGCTGTTTTATAACTAAAAAGAAATAAAAAGGTTTTGGTAAATTGCAAATTCAGCCCTTGTTTATTAATTTTTCTAATTTTTTCTTTTAAAACAACTTTTAAAACTTGGCATTTTTGCCACTTTTTCTTTATTTTTTATTTATATTTAATATAAAACACGAGTTTAAAATTTACAGATTTGTGTCCTTATGTTTTATAAAAGAAGTAATGGGCCTTATTGTGCCCACATGGTTTGGGTTTGGGCCAATAAGGTACAGGTTTGGTTATTGCATATTCAGCCAATAAGGTATATGGAGTATGGTATTTGTTGTGTTACAATGCTGAGAAGAGGGCTATGTAGACACAGCGCTAGGCGATCAGTGATCGTGGGCCTGCAATGCGTACACGAGTGCCTTTGTCAGTGCACACGAAAAGGGGCTGTTGTAATTGATTGGCGGGGGCCCATAAGTGTTCCTTCACATGACTTCGGGATATAGACATTGTATACACTGTGTAGTCAGACAAGTTCGCGGGAGCCGTCACATCTAGGGGTATGCGGTGTGTAGTGTTGTGTGGGGATTATGGGGGCATGATCTAGAGTAGTAGTTTCGGTGGTCTATATCAGTCGCGGCTCCGGTATTGTCATGCTGATATTCATCCGTCGAGATGTGTGACAGCTGAACTTTGTATCGCATTTGGTAACTTGGACTGTTGTGTGTAGCGCGGTGAGGATTTTAGGCGATGAGGATTTGTTGTGTATCAGTTGGAGTAGGGCACAGATAGTAGGCCATGCTCGATTGGATTGTGTTTGTGGTGGTACGAGGGGGGAGGTGATTTCTGAGAAGTGGGGTTTTACACTTGTCTTTTAATGGGTACTGTGGTTAGTTAGAAGAAGTCCACTTCCAGCACCGATGACAATAGCAGAAACGAGGAGACGATTGGATAGGTTATTTGTGGCGAGTAGTTGTTGGGATGCGTGTGTTCTTAGTGTTAGTAGTGGAGGGGAGAGCACAACAGCGACGTAGATAGATGAGGCAATTAGGCGGGGCTGAAGAGAATTTTTGCATATAAAGAGGGCAGCTTGGAATCAAAGCCGCCCAACTAAGGTATTGTGTGTCCTCACGCAATGTTATGAAGTAAACAAGTAGCCCCGTTTTTCCACATTTCTGATTTACAAACTACAAACTAATATATTTGGATTTTCTCATTTTTTAACAAGTTTGGCTTCTTTATTTTATCATACTGGGATCCATAGAATGAGAACGTCCCTAGGAGTGATCTACGGATGTCCTGACGGATAATTTTATCGTCCTCGATTTTTCACAAGTTCCAAGCTAAGCAATTAAACAAGATCATTGTCGATATAAGTTTAGATGTTAAGCCCTCATACTCATGACTTGTGAACTTTCAACTCCCAATATGGATATACGATTGAATGCGTGTACTCATTTTAATTTAACCATAGATCAACTTATTTTCATAGTCATAATTCAAAATGAATCATGACTCAAAGCAACAACTTATTAAGACTTCGTAACTTGATTTCGAGATTTAAACTTTAGAACTTTTTGCAACATATTCAACATTATAATCATAAGTTCTTAAAGCTAGGAATGCGTTGCTTAGTTTGAACCCCTACCTCGTGGTTAACGGAGTAGGATATCACAACCAACGACCGGTGTTCTTAGTTTGAAAACCCACCCCGTTGCTAGCGTAGTGGGAAATCACATCAACACCTTATTCCTAATATGGCTAAGGATTGGTGTCTTAGTTTGAACCCTCACCTAGACCTTTCTTCCAAGTGAGATATCACGACACACCAAATCTCTAGAAGTAAAGACGTCTTAGTTTGAACCCCCACCTCGTGGTTAACGGAGTAGGATATCACAACACATCTTTTACTTGCTCCATAATATCAACTGCATGCTTCATTGGCAAAATTTCCATATTCATGCATTTTTGCATTCACATTTCATTCATGCTTCTTTGGCATTTATCTATTAAATCACTATAAAATCTCGCTTTGAAAAACTCAATTACAATTTTGAAGCTTTTTCTGAAAACATCGATTGACTTAGTTTTTTTTTATTTTTTTTTTTTTGATTTAAATTGAGTACGTATGATTAGTGGAATTAGCAAATCACGGAGAGAAAACCACAAGTTACTCCGTATAATTTTAGAAGAATCTTGCTTAGCGCATAACTTATATTTAACACTAACATTTCGCGTTCTTCACATTTATAAAATTCAAAGCTAGTAGAATTCGTGCAACAAGCTTGCCTAAAGGAACTAGCTAGGGCTCAACACGCCCGATCAATCAAAAATTATTCTAATTCTACCAAAAAGAAAAGGCAAACTGTGACAAAACACTTCAAATAATTTTTGAAAATTTTCAATATTTCATTCATTTTTGTAAATGGTGGTAAAAAACGGGTTTACGTGGTAAAAATGCGCAGGAAAATCAAATCGAAGATACCCCCCCCCAAACTAAACTAAACATCGTCCTCGATGTTTTGAAGGGTACGACAATATAATCCTAAGGCCGATTATGAAGGTATGCCAAAAGATAAAACTAGTCGATAAGATTAGGAATCGGATTCCCAAATGAAGCTGAGGAGTGAAACACTTGATAAATGACAAAACTGAAGCTCCACAATTCGGGCAACCTTGACAATAAACAATGACAACAACATGGAAAAACCGGGAAATGGAAAAACTAAGCCTTCTTTACACAACAACACAAAAACTACTTATTGCTATTTTACACAACAACAACACTTATTACAACTACGGATAAGCATGGGGTGCCTCCCACGAAGCGCTTGTTTAGGGTCGCGATGCTTGACCCATCACAAGGATTTATGGATCCTTGAGGAAACAAGTGGAAATTAAAATCATCATCGGACTTTCATTCAAGTGACTACGATAAGTATTGAATTTCATGAAAGTTCCACTCCGATGAGATACATCCGGCTTAGAAGAATGATACTTTTGAAATGCCGGGATCAAATATGGTGTCTTCATCCCCACAGGAGAGAAGAGAAGGCGGAATAACCGGATAAGCAAGAAATGGGAGAAAGATCCATACAACATAAGCGAAAAATTCACTAGTGGGTATGAAATCTTGCTCCAGGATGGGATGGGTGGGTAAAACATTAGGCACATCTACGGGGATGTCTTCCACCACATCAATGGTTGAATTTCCCGAATTGGGATAATCAACATAAAACGATTCGAACTCGGGAAGGGAAATAGAAGTATCGTCATCTACGGAGTCGACATCATCACTCTCAATACCTGGTGGTATTGATCCGTCATCAGCAAGAAACAAGTCAATCTCCTCCATAAGAGAATCATTATCCGCAACGGGGATATGAGATGGAGGGAGAGATTCGATAGCATTAGAATTGGCTTGAAGAGCTTCCGGAGGTCGAGGAGAAGAGTTATCGTAGAGCAAACTTTCCAAAAACAGAATATCACCTTCCGGGTCAAATTCAACTTCCTCAATTTCTGGTGGAATTGATTTAGGAAGGATGAGTTCACCGGCGAACTCATTGGAAAGAGAATCGATCTTAGGAGAAGAATCAATCGAAATGTCTCGATTTAGCACGGATTCTACAAGATCAGATTCAGCATCAAAAGAATCAATTCCCGGTGGAATTGAATGGATGCCTTCCAGCACCTCATCATTAATTCGATCTACCTTAGTCGAAGCAATTTCTTCATCAAGATCAAAGAGAGGATTAGAGAAAATGATAAAATTCTCTTTTGGAATGTCCTCCTCGGAAAATGACTCGTCACTTAAGGTAAAATCTTCATCGATATCGAAGAGAGGGTTGGAGAAAGTAAAATCATGATTCTTTGAAGAATCATCATATGGAGGCAAATCACACTCATCGTCGGAAAAATCCTCGAACTCAATTGGGGTTGGGACAAGGTTCTCGACACTAGACTTTATGAATTCGTCCGATTCCGTTGCCGGAATAGTGTCAAGATGCTCGTCCCCCAAACTTAGAGAGTTAACGGGCTCTTTGGTTGGTGATTCGGGTGTGATTGCAATGGTATAGTCCTCGTCATCATCATCATCACAGTAGACGAGAGGGCGATTCCAAGCCGGAGTATTGATGTACTCAGATAGCTCGTCACTTATGATTTTCACATCTTGAACAAGTTTGCTAAGCAATTCTTGCACTTCCTCGGATTGAGCGTGCTTAACTTCAAAAAAGTTGTCCCAAGCTTGCAATAGAACCTTAGGCGTTTTCCCAAAAGAGATACGATTAAACTTTTTGAGAAAGCTTTCAATCGATTTCATTAGGTCCTCTTGGGCTTGCAAAGCTTCCATGCTCATTGGTTGAGGAGGTTGATGATTGACGGAAAATTGCGGGGTTTGAAGTTGGTCAAAACCGAAAGAATTAGAATCATAGCAAGGATTTTGCTCATGATAATAGTCTTCATTCATCGGTTGACACTGAAAAGTCTCATGAGGACCTCCACAATAGTCACAGCAAAGATTTTGCTGTTGAAGATTATGCAAATCTTGCGGGGAATTGAAATCAAGGCTGTAATCTGGCTCTGGATAGATAAACTGGCTTTGAGGTGTACAGCAGTGACAATATTGAGCTTAGAGTGTGTGGGGTGGTGAGAGAAACTTGGAGATTGATCAAAAGAGTACGGAGTTGAAAAATCGATTTGATTTCCATTTCCATAAGTACAACTAAGACAAACTCCATCAATGAGACGACAACCGCACTGTTGGCACGTGCACGAATAACAATAAGAGTTATCCGTCGGTTGTCCACACCCTACACATTCAAAACAGAGATAAGACTCCATCAGAATTAAACAAATAAGAGGGACAAGAAAAGAATTAAACGGTTAAGAGGAAAAAGAAGATTATTTTTTTTGTTTTTCATAATTCACAATTTGGACAAAATCAAATAAGAGAACTTAAGCCAAATAATCGATCTTACTTCACGGTAGCTCTCACAATAAAAAAAAACGCACAGGTGAGCGGAGGAGCCACAAGACTTACAAGTGCATTTGTTACAAATACGATGCAATCTAACGAATCACCACACGCGCACAAACTTTTGGTCGATTAGTGGAGATCTTTGTGAGGAATTCACTGGGGTCTTGTTGACAACGAATTGGCTCTCGAGGAGCATGAACAAGTTTGGAATTGTCATTGGTATGATTGAGTATTTTGAAACTTTTGAAAAGATTTCTCCAATATCTTTTCGGTCAGGTCACATTTAGCAATTAAGACCATGCAAACAGGTCTCACAATCGGAACAATTCTTCAATCTTAATGTGTTGTTGTGTCGGAATTCGGTGGGCATTGGAACAAGAATTTTTTCTTGTTTTTGAGTTTCTCTTTCTTGAACAACAAAAGGCTGAGTGTGCAAATTTCCACAAGCGAACATGCTTTTAATCGCTTTAAGAGCGACAATCCGAATGATGTCATAAGAATTAAATAGATAGAGGGATAAGGAAAGAATTAACTGATACGAAGAAAAAGAAGATTATTTTTGGTTTTCGAGTTTGTAACCATATTTCACAATTTGGACAAAAATCAGGATAGACACTTAAACCTGATAATCAATCTTACTTTTCACTGGTAGCTCTCAGAAAAAAAGCCACAGGTGAGCGGAGGAGTAGGAATAGCGCGAAGCTTATTTCTCCTTTCGGGTCGTAGTTCCTAGGAACAACCCTCCTTATACCCACTTTATAGTTTGTCAATCAGAATGAGGTGAGCCGTATATCGTAAGTGACACAGAAGGCAAGTTTTAAATCTTTTGTTCGAGTTGGGAACTCAATAGTTCACCGGAACTTATTATGATAATACCTCAGTTGAGAATATTATATTTTGGTATTTTACCAATTAGTGAATTTTAATTTTTATGGACAATTTTTTTTTTTTTTTTTTTTTATTTTTTTTTTTTTTTGATTTTTTTTTTTTTGGTTTTTTAATTTTTATATGATATGTACTAATAAAAAGAAAAGAAAAATATTTTTGTGTTTTTTAATATGGTATATTAACAATAAGACAAGTTCAGATCAAAGTCGGATAGAAATCGTAGCAAATGCCTCCCCGGCAGCGGCGCCAAAAATTGATTCGCTGATAGTATATATATAAAATATATAAGAATCAAATCAATGATAAAAAGATTCCGGAAGAGATATTCCCGGGTCGTATGGTCAACGGTTTGCTGCAATTGAAATTTATCCTGGTTTGATGAGAAATTGAATGATGGAAACACTGATATAATTATAACTAAAGTTAATTAAATAAAACCTAATTTAATCTACGGAAAACAAAATATAGGAATAGGGATCTTTCAAAAAATACGGACTCGAAATTAGTTATAAGGAAATCCTAAATTAAATCTAAATTAATATCGGGGAACAGTAAAAGTATCGGGGAAACCTAAATATTATAAATTAAGAAATAATAAATGCTAATATTAATTAATAATTCAAAATTAATTTTAAATTAACTTAACTTGAAAAATAAAGAAAACTAGAACTAAAACGGAGGTCGTTTGAATGCTAAACGAAAAGAAAACGGTAAAACGCCACCGGTAAAAGGGTCTAAACTGAAATTTAAGAAAAATTAAGCCTACACTAAATTTTATATTTTTCCTAGACACTAAATGACAAAAGAAAATTTTATAAAAAAGAAAAATATTTTTTTTGATTAATTTTTGATTTTTAAATTTTTAATGATTTAAAAACTAATTAAAAAACTAAGAAAATAGAAAAAAGACAAAAAATCAAAAGTATAAAAAATTCTAAAAAATTACAATTAAATAATGAAAAAATTTAACAATTCTAAAAATATTAAAATGCCCAAATTTGTTACGTTTTTAAATAAAAGTAATTAAACTAATTAAATTTTAACCTAATTTAATTATTTAAACTAAATAAAACTAACAGCTGTTAAGACTAAGGACTAACAGAGTAAAGCAACAAGGACTAATGAAGTAACAGGCTAACTAACTATAGGGACTAACAAAGGTAACTATAAAAGAGGAAATTACACAATTGGTCCCTAAAGTGGACCCCGATTACAACTTTGGTCCAAAGTGCTTATTGGCCAAAACTTATAAAAGCAAAGTTAAAGAGGGGCTTATGGGGCACAATTTTCATAATAAGCACATAAGCTGAATCTCAAAGAATAAGCCAGAAGTGTGAGCTTTTGGGCTGACAGTAGCTCAAAAGCTTATGGCTTATTTTTCAGAGCTTTTTGGGGCTTAAGGCTTCAAGATAAGCTATAACTAATGGAATAAGCTACTTAATCCTAAGGGAGTCCTAAATAAGCTAAGGGAACCTAGATTAAGCCCTAAAATAAGCTGGGGAGAAAATAAGCTAAATCTAACAGTTTATAAAAAAAAGAAAAAGTGGACTTTTGAGCTTAGAATAAGCTACCTTAATAAGCTAACTAAGTGAAATAAGCTGCTAATCCTAATAGGCCTACCTATAAGCTATGTTAAAAAGCAATTAAAACCTATAGCTTAATTTCAAATAAGCTAGAAATGTGGTGGCTACCTTTTGGTGCTCAGCACCTGTGGGAGAACAAACAGCCCTTAGGGGCCCTTTTTTTTTTGCTTATCCCAATATGTCATAATGAGCTTAATTTTAAAAATAAGCCACAAACAGATTAACATGGGATAGAATTGAGCTTATATTCAAATTTTAAGCTAATAAGGTGGATTAAAACCTGCTGGTTTTGGGGCTTAAATTTGGGTGTTTTCACAAAAATAGCTTTTGGCAGAATTAACTATGACTTGACCATTTTGAAAATTAACAGAGCAAAGGGTTGAATTTTTTAGCTAGCTATGACTAAAATAACACAAGAAAGGATATGCTTACGCTGTTTAAACAGCTTAAGCTTTTTAACACAATGTGGCTTAATAGCTTTTTGGCAGAATATCAAGGCGATTCTCAAAAAACTTATTTTTTTTATTAAAAAAACCTTTAGATCAACTTGCTAAAATAAGCCCACACACTCAGCCAAAGATGGCTAAGTGTGTTTGTCCCATACCAATACCATAATTACCCATTTTGAGGCAAAAACCAAACACCCCTCCTTAATATTAAAACGTGCTGTTTTTTTACTGAATTTTTTGCTTTAGGAAATGGTAACATTTGTGATTACTATATGTTTGAACATTTTAAACACACTCTTTTATGAATATAACGAATTAGGAGCTGATATGAGACTTTAATTTTCGACCAGTGGTAATATCAAGGAAAATCCTTAAACTTTTTATTATAAAACTAAGAAATTACAACATAAAACTTTAAAAATAGAACTGAGTACAATAATACAAAAAGAAAGACTTAATTTAAAAACTTTAAAACTAAAACAGGGTGTAACATGGTCGGCTTGCTCTTTTCCTTTTTATAGCAGCCCTCTTCCTTCTCTTTGTGTTGGGAAGTGCTAGCTGTGAGAGTACTATTGCTCCAAGGCAATCCTAGCCCTTGGTTTACCCTGTACACCATCTCACCATTGATGTGGTGGAGATCGGGGTTGTAGTGATTTTGATCTGAGAAAGGTTATAGGGCACTAGGTTCTCTGGGAAAGGCGGTGAGCGTGATCTGTGTGTGGAGTACTTGGGAGGTAGGATTTGGGTAGGAAAATCCGTTGGAAAGGGGGTGGTAATGGGTTTTGGCGGGTACGGTGGGGTACTGTTTTTTATGGTTTGCAGGTTTTAAAAGAAAACTTTGGAAGAGGTTGCAACACTATTTCCTCCATCTTTTCATTCTTTTCATTTTCTATTTGGCGGGTTTTAGTTTTAAGGTAGTTTAGAAAGTGGCACATTGGCCCCTCTAGTTTTTTTAACAAAAGAAACAAAGAGGTTAGGGGGTATAATTGCAAAACTGTTGGTCCTTGTTGTTTTATAAAAGGGAGTTTGAGTGAATTGCAAAACCAGCCTTGGTGGTTTTTTTCTTTCATTATTTTTATAAAAAAACTTCAAACTTGGCATTTTTTAGTCCTAGGTTTATATAAATTTGAATGCGGGCTTTTGTATGGGCTTGGGTTTGTATTGGGCCCACTGGGTTTGGGTTTTTTGGGGCCCAATAGGTGTGTGGGGTTGTACTTGGCCCAATTTGTGTGATGTTTGGGCCCAATAAGGGACAGGTTTGGTTATTTGGCTTTTCAAGCCCAAGTAGGTATGGTCGTGGGTTTTGTGTGTACAGATGGCTGAGATTTGGCTTAGCTGGGTAGGATTTGGCCTTCAAAGTCTTTCAAAGTCTTTGTCAATTGCACACAATGGGGCTTGTAGTAATTGATTGAGGCCCATTTGGTCTTCACGTCTTATAAAATATACTATTGGGCTTTCAGGCCCATCAGAGGGTAAAGATTGCATTCCAATATATTCTTCTGTTCCGGCTCCGGGTTTGACTGCTGATTCTTCAGTATTGACTTGACTTTGACATTTTGGGACTTTGGCCTTGATTTTGCACAGTCTTTTCCCATTCTGATCTCAGTTTTTGTCATTTTGGCTTGGTTTTAAGTCTTTTTGATTTGATATCCACTTCCTGCACTTTACAAATGAAAAAACAAACATAGATATTTGGCAGTTTTTGTCTGTTTTGGTCAATTAAGCTCGTTTTTAGAGGTAAAAGATATGTGTAATTAAGCACTTATCAAGTGACTTTAGATTTTAGGACTTTATAAGCATTTTAGATTCACACTTAGATAACTCAGATAGAAAGGCATTTAGTACTTTGGTTAGAGTTTTTCATATTGAAGTTTAGCTTGCATTTTACTTTCTTTGCCAAACATATCAGCAACACATCATATCAGCAGTTTAACTTTTAGCCTTAATTCATTTTGAAAATTTTAATTTCTAGTTTGAATTTGTAAAATCCTTTTATCTAGGTTGAATAAAGATAGTTAGGGCAGCTTATTGTCAAAATTTCAGCATATAAAGTTCAGTAATAAGCAAATTTAGCTTAGTAGAAAAAGCTCTTAACAGTTTCACTAGAACTTTGTACTTTTTCATCTTAATTTTCTTGTTAAAATTGTTAAAACTAGAGTAATTTTAGTTTAAATTCCTTTAATACACATCTCAAGCATCAAAGAGCTTCTTTTGTTTTTAGATTTCATCAAGTAATAAGCTCAATATAAGCAAAAATCTAAAAAGCTTGTTAAATAAGCACTTTCTGTAACAGTTTTTGCTTTGCTTATTTTCGAGCTTATTAAGTAGATAAAAGTTGAAAGTGTCTTCATTAAAGTTGTAGATAATAAGCTCCTTAGCAACTTTCATGTTTTGAGTTTTTTTTCTGAAAAGCACTTTTTCAATAAGCCAAATTAAGCTAGATTCGTAGGGTCTGTTTTGTAATTTTCTCAAAGCTAAGGGTTACCCGTTTTCACTGAATTGTAAATTTCATATATTTTGGCCGCCTACCCTTTACTTGCCTTTATTACAATTTCTACCCTGTTCTTTCTAGATAAATAAAATAGTTTTTAATTTTTAGTAATTAGTTTAATAAAAATTAGGTTTTAGTTTTAATTAGTCAAATTAGGGTTTCAGTTCATAAAAATTGGGGGCTTTTTCGTGTTTATATTTCTTGCACTTTTTATTATCTTAATCTTTTTTTTAATTTTTTCTCATTAGAAGAATGTATTTGTAGGAATTAAAATAGATTTAAGTGATTTACCTTTTCTTAGAAAATTCATAAAAAGTAGAAAAATAGTTGAAAATTTTTAATTCTTTTTGCAATAATTTTCTTTTTAAATCTAGTATTTTTGAAAAATTTTAAAGTAAAATTTTGTGATATTTTTAGAAAAAGTTATTATTTTGATAATTCATTAAATCTTTAGTAAAATTCATAATAAAATTCAAAAATAGTTTAAAAAATTCAATTCTTTTTCCTAAAATTTTCTTTTAAAATTTGTGATTTTTAGGTTTAAAATTTGTTAAAATTCGTGCCTTAGATTTTAAATTTCAGTTTTTAGCTCGTCATTTTTACAATTTTGTGCACTTTAAATTTCGTGCTATTTATGTTTTTAGTTTGTGCTATTATATTTTGTAGTGTAATCAATCATTAAAAAAATCATTTATCATTCTTAACTCGAATCCGAATATTCCAAATTCTCAATTCACGATTTCGTTGGGACACGACCCGAGGAAAAGTACTTCCCGGATAAAAATATACAAATTGTGTTTTCTTTAGTGAGATTTTTACCTTATATTTCTCTTGTTTGAGAAGTATTTTGGAAAGAATTCTTACGGGATTAATACTATAAGTATATATAAATTTGCAACATCAAATTTTGAACCTAACCTGTCTTCCTCTCTTTGCCTAAATGATCTTTCTTTGACTGGAGGGTCTTCTTCTAACAAAGGAGATTTACCCTTGTTGGAAGGATCAGCAGAAGGACCAGTAGTAGTAGCACCAGCAGGAACATCAGAACCACCAGCAAACTCACCAGCAGGAATATAGGAACTAGGTGGAATAGCATCTTCATGAGAACCACCAGTAGGAACAGCTGAAGCAGCAGCAGCTGTAGCAGCTGCCTTAGCCAGCTTGATAAGAGGATCCACATCTGCTTCAGCATCCTCTTCCTTGTCAGAATCAGTCATCACAAACTTCCTTTTTCTACCTTTGAGTTTATCCTCCAACAATTTCACCTTCTTAACCAGCTTTCCTACTACCTCCTTGATAAGCAGTTTTGTGTGTGTTTGTTTGATTCTTGGAGTATTCACTTTTTGCACAAGAAAGGTGGACACTGAGAAGACAAGCTGTGTTTTTCAAGAGTCCTCAGTAACTCCTGAGGTTGGTTACCTGCTGGTGGAGCTTGTGTGAATAGGAGGTGTGGTTCGAGTTGACCTCCATTTTGCATCTTCCACATTTGTGGAAGTGAATTGTTAGGAGGAAACTATGAGGTCTTGTAGAAGGTGCATGTTGGGGTCTAAAGAGGGACCCTGACTCATTTTCTGGGAGCCAGAAGTATAGTAGTTGGTGGTCTGGTGGTTGTGGATTCATGAGTATGATAGTGATCAGGTTAAGTGATGGTTGGGAGGGTAGTCTGTGGGTTAGTTTGTGCAGCTTCCCTGAATTTCATAGCAATTGCTGCTTAAGCACGGGGAAGCATGTGTACCAATATGTGGCTTGTGTACCCTGGAAAATTTAACCTTATGTTAGCAAACATTTTGCTTGTTAGTTTAAAAGCATGATATTGTTTGGTATTCTTGGGTTCAATTTCCAAAATCATTTGAAGAAACCTAGGAAACATCAAAAACTTTTTAGGATTGTTGATGTTGTTAACCATCCCTCTGAAAATATAGCTTGACCAATTATACCTCCTCCCCTTAGTCAAACAAATAAGAGCAATAGCCAATTAGCTTCCAAATTGATCCCAGCTACCTGATTTGGTACTGAGACAATGCATGATAGTCGTGTACTATGAAACCTTATTGAGGTCGAGAATTGTTTGAGAAGGTCAGCTCTGCCTTCACTGGGTTAATCCAGATTGTCCATACTAAGTATATGTCATCTATGGGCAAGTCCTCAACACCACCCTCATCATCTAATTGAAGTTGGCTCCTAACTAATGATTCAGTTATAGTATAGGGAGTCCTATCAATGGTGGCCAATATAGCTGGAGGGCCTTCCTCAGAAGCTCTGAGAGAGGCCGTGGACCAGAACTGGTTTGACAATCGAGTCATAGATGATGGGGTCATGAGGAAAAAGCATACTTATTGTGGAACCTCGGCAAAAAGTCAAGAACTTGGTGATTAATCGGCATTCTTTTTGGTTCTCTCAGAAAACCACCTTGTTGGCTCATCACGATACTTAAGTGGCCGGCATTGATTCGAGCCGATTACGAAGTATGTGGTTGAGATTTAGTGCTTGGTGGTATGTTTACAAGAGTAAGTTATATGGTTCGGTAGAGGAAATCGAGTTATTTTTAAGAGTGAGTGGAGTGAAATAAAAAGGGCTCGTTAAAATTAGAGGTTTGTAAAAAAGTAAGAGTAAAGAATGTAATATCCCTTTAATAGGTGACCCTTTGATGAATTAAATGCGCAATATGTCTAAACTATAACTTGGAATTAAAGTAAAAATCATTTAAGACACCCGCTCAAAGAAAAGTCAACCCTAAATAAAACTAACAAGACCAGTAGGAATTGTTCTACCAGTAGGAATGAGTAAAGCTACCAGTAGGAACTCTTGCAACACTAGAAAAGACACTTAACCAACCCAAAATGAGTACTTAATCATCAGTATAAGGCCACATTTTCTATTGGAATTCACACTCATGAATCATTCATCTGCAAAAGGTTAGAAAAAACACACAAAACATATACAATGAAAAGGAAAACTCTTAACTACCAGAAGCAACTAAAACTATCAGTAGAAAAATATGAAAACTACCAGAAGTAAAATATGTTGAAAACTAAGTGGTAAAAATACAAGAAAAACCTTCTACTTAGAAAATTTTACAAAAGTAGTCCTCCCCTTGGACTCATATCCTCCCCTTAACCATGGCAGCTAGGGATTTAGCATCCCAATGTGAACCACTAGATGATTAAACCTAGGTCCATCAAATGCCTTGGTTTGTAAATCAGCCACTTTTGCATCTGTGTGTATTCTTAAGGCACCTGTAATGAGATTTTTCTATTGTACTCTCTAATATAATGGTGCCTCAATTTATGTGCTTGTTCTTTGTGGAAAAACTGGATTTTTACAATGGAAATGGTACTGTTTGATTATCAATAAAAAATTTTTGGTGTTCATTAAGGTTGAAACTATAATCAAGGCAATTGATTTTGAAATCCAATGTACTGACCACAAACAGGTATAGCAGCAGCAACATATTCTGCTTCTGTGGAAGAAGTAGCTCACAATGGTTGCTTTTGCACTGCCATGAAATCAACTCCTACCCAGGAATTGTCACTCCACAGTTATGATTTTCTATCACCATGAGAACCAGTATAGTCACTGTCACTATATGCTTCCAACCAAAAGGGATGATCTCTTGGGTACATAGGCCTAATTTTGTTGGCCTTAAGATACTTAAAGATCTTCTTGACTGCATTCAAGTTGGAAGTCAAAGGTGGTAACCTGGTGTCTAGAACAAGCACTTACTGCAAACTGAATATCAGGCCTTGAAGCTGTCAAATACATGAGGGAACCTATCATGGATCTGTATAAGTGAACATTAACAGCATCATCAGGTTCATCCTTGGATTTTGGCTTTGAAGCTTCAAAAGGTGTAGTTGCAGGTCTCACACTCTCCATATCAAATTTCTTAAGCATGTCCTGGACATACTTATCTTGGCTGATAAAGATCCCATCAGGCTTCTGCTTCACTTGTAAGCCTAAGAAAAATGTTAACTCACCTATAGCACTCATCTCAAATTCTCCTTTCATCAAGACCTCAAAATCATCACACCAGGCCTTGTTTGTAGACCCAAATATAATGCTAATCCACATAGTCTATGAACTGAATGATATCCATGAATCTTCTTAATGAAAGACGGTTTTGTCTTATATACCTCTTCTGTAATTATGCTTTAACAGACAAGGTAGACAATCATGCATTACAAGGCCCTTGGTGCTTGATGCAGGACCATACAAAGTCTTTACACTCTGTAAACATGCTTAGGGAAATGAGGATCTTCAAATCCCTTAGGTTGAGTAACATAAACTTCTTCTTCAATTTCCCCATACAGGAAAGCACTCTTGACATCCATTTGATATACCATAAATCCCATATATAAGGCAAATGCTAGGAATAACCTAATAGCTTCAATTCTTAGCAACTGGAGCAAAGGACCTCTATCATAGTCAATGCCTTCCTCTTGCCTATGACCTTGAGCCACAAGTTGGCTTTATTCCTGACTACTATACCTCTGGCATCTCTTTTGTTCTTCAGAATCCATTTAGTCCCCAATGAGCAAATTTTTCTATTAGTAGAGGGACAAGTGCCATACTTTGGATTAATAAAACTTGCATCTCCTCTGGCATAGCTTCATACCCAAGAGGATCATTAAGAGCTGAGCAGCACTCGCTTGGTTCAAGTTGTGATAGAAAACAGCAAAACAGATAATGTAAATAGTTCTGTGTGATTGTTCCTTTGTTGATCATGAAATAGCTAACAAATGCAAAACCTTTGCACCAAATTTCGACTTCTGCAATGTACCTTCTTGTACTGATAGGTAGAAGTTAATTCCAAGTATCTGTGATGAGGTTGAATTGTATTACCGTTTAGTAGGAACAGGATCAACAAACTATCACTTGGTGCTAAGTTGGTGATTAGTACCACCAAAATCATATCATATGAAGAGGAGGAGAAATTGCAATGTCGGCATGCGTGGTATTGTCATCCATTTTGTTGAAGATGAGGGACAAGGATATTGCTTCAAGGTCAAAATGGAGAAGGACTATCTTTGTAGAATGTGCACTTGAGCCCATTTGAGTGTCCAGGTGGAAGTGGATTTTGCGAAGTATGAAAACAGGTGTCACAAAAACAGTAGTAGAGGTTTCAGTAGAAACATCAGCAGCAGAAACAACCTTACCAGTAGGAACTCCATTCCTACTGGTTGCAAGATCAGCTTGACTCAGATGCTTCTCAGCTGTAGTATTGGCTTCAAGTTCCTGTTGTTGAAGCCTAGCAAGTTCCTCTGCATAATCTGAACTGCTCTCCATCATTTCAGAAGCTTCATTAACCCTAGGACCTGAAAAAGAGTTAGAAGGAAAAGAAGGAACAACTATTACGTGTTCATCTACACTCGAATCAGATCTCTTGAGTACCTGTCATGTCTGTTTGTATCTTGGGTATCCTGTAAGTTGATTTGTTTTGAAACGAGGTATAACCTAAAGAGTCAGTAAATGTCAGGTCAAAATACCCACTCATGACCCAAACCATGAACATTTAGGTTTATCTTAAGATATCTTCAGATTAAGTGTTTCTTCTATCTTTTTGCTGGATAAGTTGTAGACCCTATAAGCCTTACTATGAGCATCATACCCAACAATAAAACCTTCATCAGCTTTTCCCTCGAATTTTCTCAAGTGGTCACTGGTGTTAAGTATGGTCACAAGACACCCAATAAGGTTAATGACTGTTGCAGTTGGGATCTTTCCCTGACATAGGTCATTAAGGTGTATTGATATGGGGTTGCGTCACTTAGAACCTGTTTAAAAACATAACAAGCAGTACTAACTGCTTCTGTCCACACAACATGGTAGGCAACTTAGAGGTCCGCAAGAATAGTTCTTGCAGCCTCTATGAGGGTTTATAATTCTTTCGTTCAGCATACCCCATTTTGTTTGTGGGGTTTTGGCATTACTATAATCCCTTCTAATCCCCTTTGACCCACAGAGTTCAATTAATTTAGAAATTTTAAACTCTGTCCTATTGTCACACCTTATGGCTTTAACCTTGTTAGTTAATTGGTTTTCAATAAAAGTAATAAAGTCCTTAGGATACCATATGTTTCATTCCTAGTCCCAAAAAGAAAACCCTAGTAAAAATGCTAAAGTCATCTGTTAACCTCCAAGGAGTAGTACTTGTGATCAAGGCTTCTGATGGAAGTCAGGACCCAAAGGTCTGTAAAGTAACTGGATGAGGATCAGATTGTACTCACAGCAGTAGATTGTCTTGTAAGAAGCTTGTGTTGCTTTCCGTTGTTGCAGGCAAACAAGTTTGTACTCATTTGTGAAGAGTTTGGAGGGTAGCCTATTGACTAATCCATGCTTTGCCAGCTTGTTCATGTTTTTGATGTTCACATGAGCCATCCTTCTATGCCATTTGGTAGACTCAACCAAAGATGCTTTTGCCAGCAAACAGGTGACATCTCTTTCAGGTTTGATGTCAGAAAAATTGAAGCAGTAGAGATTGTGCCTTCTTGGAACTCTGAGAACCACCTGACTAATCTCAGGTAGTTGGAACTCCTTAGAGAGAACAAGACACTCTTTATCAGTGAAAAGGACTTTGTTCTTGGTTAACAAATTTGTGAAACTGAGAACAAGTTAAGTTTTGAACGCATTCTTCCACATAAAAAACATTCTCAAAGTTCAATTTGGAAGTCCTTATAGTGCCTTTCCAGTGATTTTGCCATCTCCACCTCCAAAAGTCACAGTGCCTCCCATAATCTTCACAAAATCATCCAATTTCTCCTTATTGCCTGTCATGCTTTGGAACAACCATATCTACAATTCCTATATCCCTTATTCTTATGAGGATTTTCTATAATGCATTATACAATACAATTAGAATACTGAGGAGACAAGTATTATGATTGGCCTGGCCTTATGTTCATTTAAGAGTTAAACCATGTAGATTGATGAGATCCACCATTGCTCTTGGATCTCCATTGCATATTTGGCCTTCGAATTCTCCAAGAATAACCTGCTGAGGGGTTAACGCAGTTCCCATCTTCTCATAATATACTGTGGTTATAATAGCCAGGCCTACTAAAGTGTTGAAAATAATGGCTTGTTAGTCTGGTCATAGGTCGAGCAGCATAATTTTTCCAATCAACAGAAAATGGTCTACCAGCAGGAACATATGTTGGTCTATTCCTATACAGCAGGAAAGAGATGCTGGTCTATTCCTATAATACAGCGAGGAACTGATGTGCTTCTTTGGTACAAATGACGGAATATTTGCAATTATTCCACATAGGTTTGGGTTATAATGCAATAATTTCCAACTGTTTTCAATAAAGTCCCACAATCTTTAATCAGATGGAAATTTTACTACCACAAACAAAACATGTCTTAGAACCAAAAGACTTTCTTTTACAAAAACTCCTACTGTTTACTCCACTCTTATTACATGAATTCCTAGGACGTTTTACATTCTACTTAAAAGAAAAACTAGAATTATCATTGGTGGAACTTGGTTGTTGGTCAGCTGTCTGTGACATTGATTGGAAAGCAACTGAACTAGGGGCAGAGGCTATAGGTTCATTGGTCTTGTAACTTGAGGACTTGACACTTGAAACACAGGATGCAAAGTCAGTGGTCTCTGAGTCTGAAGACTTGTCACTGTTATCACAAGAGACAAAGTCATTAGATACAGAGTTAGTATCAAAATAATTATTGGACTTTGAACCATAGGTAAACTGTGTATCATCAAGGTCAGGATTGTTGGAAGGAGGAATGAAAGTTCCTGTTATAAGAGGAGGAACAGCATGCATTCTAACAGCTTTGACAAATCTGTCATAGAGAGGTTTCTCTGCAACTCTTCGTGGTTAGTGGTTGTTTCTGTCAAAGATGCTAGGCAGAGGGATCAAACACCTCATTGAATCCAAAAAGTTTTCTCCAAACCTAAACAAAATTTGATTTGGAGGACTGGAGTATGGATCAGTTTTTCCAAGTTTTTGGAAGAGTCCTTCCATTTGTCAAACCTTGCCTTAGTCTCCTCAAGTTGAACCTTATCATTCAGTTTTTCAAGTTTAGCCTGTTCATTCAGTTTCTCAATATATTTTAACATGTTTGTTGTGTTTTCTAAATTAGCAGTTAAGATTCTAATTCTTTCTTCTAATGCTAGCTGATTACTTTGCGTTACCATCCATTCTGTTGTTCTTAAGTTTGTAAGTATTCGTATATGCTTGAACCTGATATAACACTCTTTGTATTGAGCTTCTTACATTGGTCAAATTCCTTTTTTAAGTTCAGCATATAGATGTTCACAACCAAAAGGACAAGTTTGTACCTGAGAGGAGATACCCATGAGGGCAAATTCAGCAGCAGCATTAGAAACATCATCAGCAACATCACCAGTAGCATTACCAGTAGCACTACCAGCAGATCACTATGCTCCAGCAATCATCCCATATACTTGAGCAGCACCATTTTCCACATCTTCACCTTCATGATCTGACCAGTTTAACATTGAATCAACAGACAACAAGGCCTTTGGCTCTTCTGTCTTATCCAACTCCTTAAGTTTGAATGAAAAGTACCTTGCTTTAGAATCCAACTGTTTTCCTGTACATTCCCTAGCAAAGTGACCCAACTCTGAGCATTTATAGCATTTGACCTTCTTCTTGTCAAACCTTGCAGCATCCTTGTTTTTAAACTTCATCTTTCTCCCAGCTTTCTTTTCAAATCTGTTAATCTAACGGAGGAGCCATGACATTTGCCATTTGATGTCTAATTCCTCCAAATCTAATTTCCCAATTTGATCAAAATCTTCATAAGTGATATGCTGTTGTGGATCACTTTCAGCAACATAGAGAGCATTGCTCTGATACCACTTGTAGGTCCAGCCCTAGATAGATCTTTACGCCTGTTGAGGTTGTAGAGCACTTATGTAATCACAAGCAACTCTAAGAGAGACTCTAACAAATGAAACTATTGTTTACGCGGAATATAAATCAGAGTTTAAAGAATTACTAAAAAAATGATCCTCTATGAATCTTTTCTATTGATGATTAACATAGTTTTCCAATGAATCTACATCCGTGCTTCATCGGGACCGTGGGGTTTCTTAAATCCATGAAACCCTATACTATTGTTTCATTAAGACTCTCTAAAAACTAAAGTGTAAAGTGTTATCACTTCCTAGGCGTGGATACGGATACTAAAGCTTCCTTATGTGTGACTAACTCGAATGTGTGACCGTAGGTGACCTACGGCTGCGCGACCTTTTGTCACACACGAAACTTTTTGCGTGTGTGACTATATGTATATAGTCACACATTTTTGGTGTGACCAATACCACTTTTTGTACTAGTGGGTTAATAAGATTGTCACGGATCAAATTAATCAAAACGTGCATAAATTGACTATTGCAAATAAAGCAATAAAATGATGATTCAATCAAATGATTAAGGTATGTTTGTTTAGGCAATGATCACTTGGATAATGAAGTGTTTAGGATAGTGTTTATAAGTTTAGAAAATAAAGTTATCATAAGTTATAAATCCTTTCGGCCTTTAAATATAACTAGTGATTATATCGGTTAACAACAACAAATCCTTTCGGCCTTTATAAGCTATTATAACCAATATATTAAGTGGAATGATTAAACACATATATAAAAGAAAGTTTATAAGTATCCTTTCGGCCTTTATACTTAGAAAAATCAGGTTTAACCATTTCAATAAACACATATCCAAACGCTCCATATCAAAGATCACAATATGCCCAAACAAACATAAGATTACTATTCCATGATCAGAGTAACAAAACACATAACATTCATCATGGATTCAACAAAGATTATATTCAAAAGAGTAACAAGATTCATACCAATTCCAAGAGCAAAGTATGGTGATTTCACAAGAATTTCCCAAGAACACTTTATTATATTCAAAGCAAAATCCGAAAACTATGAACAATTCTGTCACAATCGCTTATAGATTCGAAATAACACTACAACTATGCCTCTTTGATGGATCAAAACCTAAGAACAATGATGAACATCAACCAAGACTATCCAACTTCTTCAAGAACTTTGATTCTAATAGTGGTGACGATTTGTGTTATCAAGGTGGTTTGGATCAAAGGTTCTCAGGCCTTTATCCCCAAAAACACCCCTTCTAATGATTCTAAACGAATAGGGAATTGTGTGTGAGAGTTGTGTGATATGAGAGGTAAAAGGGCCTTTATATAGGCTTTTTCAGGGCTAAAGTGCGCCCCACTTGCATAAAAGTGCACAGCACTTTGTGAGTTAATGCACTTAGCATTGAATTACATTTAATTCTTTTAAATTTCAATTTTGATGGAAAAGTGCGTCGTACTTATTTTAAAGTGTGCCACACTTTAGGTCATTTCAGCAGATGGCCTTTTCAAAAGTTGTAGATAATTAAATTCTATTTTCGTAGCCGCTTGAATCAACTAAAACGGAGTTCGTATGACCGAGTTATGGCCAAAACATTGAACAGGTGTCGGGAAGCATTCAGCTTTATCAAATCACTCCACACTTAGCTTATTGCTTGCCCTCAAGCAATAGAAGCAAGAAAATTAATTCATTTATCGTGACGTAGAGAAAATTGGATAAGAGTTTGCATATTGGATAACTTTTCAGGTAGACATATAACATAGCAACCTCACATTATGGAATACTTTTTGATTTAGGATTCACTCAGCCACTCAGAATAGTTTAGTATGATTTTTGAGAAGACACTCCATTTGACAACATAATCTAGACAGCTACCATAAGCTTGTACTAACACATAAACCTGCCCGTTGCGCTGTGAGCACCTAGACAGAAATCTCAAAGAGGAAAAACATGATAATGATAAGGGTGAATAGCAGATACTTGATTCTATGTCCCGAACTTTGCCTTATACTTCGAACTTTATTATTTCTTTCCTTTTCTCTTTTTTTCTCTTTTTTTGTGAGGAGCGAGAGCTCCTCCACACTTAAGTAACTTATGCACGGAAAATGAAACTTTTTGGGCGCATAAGTGCTTGGCTGAATTAAGAAAGGATATTGACGCGAAACAAAGCGCCAAGCATGTGTATTCTACCACATGTAATATAATACTCCAACTATATAAGTTTCCAAGTGTAAATGCCAACCACCAATCTAAGCTCCACCTATTTTATTTCATCTGCAAAATAGACACAACTACAAGAAAAACATTAAATACAAAAGCGTACTTTCGTAGGTATCACGGTTGCATTAGCGTAATGTGAAGAAACAGAAATCTAATGATTCTTACCAAGAAACAAGAGAGAGATGTGGGTTGTGATGTTTAGGGAGAGAAAGTGATAGAATGGATGAATTGTATTATGTGTGAAATATGGAAAATGAAAACAACCAACCCCTCTCCAAGGCTAGGAGAGGGCTTATATACTTACATGATGGCCGGCCCATGGGCTATGATGGGCTTCCCATGGGCCTTATGGGCCAACTAGAAGTACTAACTAAACCAAAATTTACACTAACTACGAAGCTAAACAATTACAACTTGGAAGTGAGCGAACACTTTTTGTTATTCTAACAATCTCCCCCTAAGGGAGGACACTAAACTCCATTTACCAAAACTTTTAGCCTAGCCTACAATGCTTTGTCTTTTATCTATAGCACATCCTTTTGACATTCTCTTGATATGTTTGTAGTGATCATTGATTTCTGGATTGAGCTTGTTCCATGAACTTAGTATTTACATTGTGATCGTGAGCATCTTGGGAGATCATCAACCAAGCACAATCTCTTCGCCATCTGAACTTTGTTCCATCTTTGGATTTGTGATTTCTGAACCAGCAAACTCATAACCTTTCGTGGAATGTTTGTCTTGAAAAACTTTAATGCTACATCTTTCTTGAGATTCGTAACGAAAATACTTTCGTCCCTCGAGAAAGACGTTCGATATTAAAGTAGCGGAAATCTGAAATATGTATTTGAGCCCTTTCAGAAGTCCTATTTTTTCTATCGGGTATGACATGTGGCCGTAGGGATCTTGTGAGCAGTCTGAATCAGAACCTCAACCAACCATCTTTAAATAGCATGCATAAAAACATTTAGCAATACAGCGGGGACGATATGGCTTTGTCATTCGTACCAGTTTTGGTTGATAACCTTCAATCCCGTGAGGATCGACCTGTTGTATCAGATAGATTCATTTTAAGAATAATCTTCTGACAGATTTCCACTGTAGTAATTGAATCTTTTCTAACACATGGCGTATTAGATTCATCGTACTCCTTCAGCATGTTCTCATTATCGGAACGTCTCAAAGCATACAGCACGATAAGAGTGAACCATGAGTAACTACTCACCAATTGGATAAAGAAAATCGTTTGAAAATCAATCGACTGTCACTAATTGCAAAGTGGTTTTGTGACACATCAAGAGTTTTAAAGCAATTCAAATTCTTTTAAAAACAACCGTTTGATCCATTACACTGAACAAGTTTATTCATAAAGAATTGCACAATGTTGCTTTCCAGTTGTCACAAGCTTGATTCATAAGAATCGCACAAGTCACCTACCATGAGCTTGTTTGATGTTGGCTCAAGCAGGATTTCCATCTTCATTGTGAATACCTAAGTATCACTCAGATGTTCTGGCAAAATCACAAGGATCTTGCGTAGGACTCTAATGATATTACTTGATATTCACATTGTGTGAGATAACAAGCTAAATTATGACAAGTGTCCTAATGAATTAAATGGATATCTCTTTTGCACTAACACAATAGTGCACATTTGATTTTAGTGATCGGAGGCTGGAGCTGAGTGCACACCTTTTCAATATCAACTAACTCGGAGTGAGAAAGTCAATAGAAATGAGTGTAATCTCCGTGAGTTTTGAAACAAAGTCTTCCGACTTTGATTGGCTGGGAGGAGGTATGTGCATAGCGTCACGGTCCTGACTTCTTAATGTCCAGACAACACCTTAGTGTTTCATGACAGCATATGGTATTGACTCTGTTTCTTGTTCTCTTCTGCCTAAGTGTATTGGAGGGCCTTCTTTCTTTTTCAAAACCCTTTATCTTACATTTCTTTTTCATTCTTCAAAACCCTTCAAACTCACTGAGACTTCCATAACTAACACTTGTTGGGTTATGTTCATGTTACCCCATCTCATTGGCATTATACCCGATCTCACCTTTTCCTTCCTTTTTAATCATACCTAAGACATCTATACACTAACTAGGTGGATATCCCGGTAGATCCCTCGTTCTGGCTGATCAAGTGATTTGAATACCTAATCTAAACCACCTTATAAACTCCATAAAAATTAAGTACATGGTCGGTCTTTTAGGGTATTCCATCACCATTACAAACCAAAATCATTGAAAAATTCATTCAAAGTGTTTGATATAAATATCAAAAGGTTTACACTTTGAATGTTTTAATCATCACTAAAAGCTCCCCCTTAACATGTGCAATCGATCGAGTACATGCTAATGTGGAGGTGCATCGAGTTCCATTTTAATTGATTACTTTCTGTCATTAACATTAAGTACCATGTTAATCACATTTTCTCCCCAAATCCACAATTTAATCCCTTGATATTTTGGATATCACATTGATTAAACCGTTCGGAGGGGACAAGAAATGATGTATTCAAAGCAGAAATGTAACATATTATTTGGTCCCCCCCCCCTCAACTTTTGAGGGTATAAGATGTGTCGAGTACAATTATATGAAAAGATTTTTGAATTTACTAAAGAAATTCTTGTAAAATTTGTACTCGAGCACATCTTATTTTTTCAACACAAGAAATCCTACATAGTTATTAACATATTCACTAATAAAATTATTTAAGAGGAATTGACCTATCAAGATGAGAACAACATATGATAAATCATATGTCTTTGAAGCAGCCATAAGTCACCACCCATTTAATAAATTAAATAAAAAAATGATAGGTCAAAAAAAAAAAATGTGGGGGTATTTTTATTTCCCTTCCACCAAACAACTCTCTCCAAGCACATCCGCATGATCCTCCTTGTCTTTATTCTATTTGTCAATGCCGCATCCATAGCTCTGCATTTGCTTTGTCACGTTGGCTCCAAAAAGTCTGAGGCAGATACTCCATTTTTTGATTCCCTGAGAGGCGATCATTCAGAGCGTCCGAAACATCAGTCGAGAGTAACCATCGCTAACTTGTGGTATTTCATCATCGCATCAATCCTGTCGTCCATGTCTTTATTCTCATAGATGAATCCTCACTGATCGGAGTATAGGTGTTGTAAGCGTCTCTTCTTCTCAAATAAATTGGAGTCTGTACGTTCAGGGCTTTGTGAGTTGAGTTTCTTTTGATACTTTCAACACCCAATTAAAGGTCTTCCACAAAACAAAAAAAAACGCCTTTGAGGATGACCAACACTTTTTGTGTTATATCATTTCTTACAAGGGAGGACATTACAGAGTCAAGAGAGCGGTTCTGCAGGCCGTTAGAGATTGTGTGTCAAACATTCCCAATTGGCAATGAGCTTTTGCGGTACATAGTGGAATAGCATTGTGTGAGCTAATGTGTCTTCAAAGGTGTCTATTTTGAGTTATCGCAGATTTAAGATCTTGTTGTGAGTCATGTTTTAAATCTATTCGTAACACATCATTATAACTTAGTCTGAAATGTAATTATCATTAAATTCGCATTCCTATCCCTTTGAAACTATATATCATTGTTAGCTAGTAATATAAAAAGAAGATATCTCATGTAGACACAACTCACATATTCTCCACACACCTCCTCTCTCATCTTGCTCTGACCCACCCGCACCGCAATACCACTCTCGCTACAATTCTCTCGAGCATCTCTCTACTCCCCCCACCACGCCTCATCATGCTATCGCACTATCCTGTGGTTGCAAATGCATAAATTGTCTTCGCTTTCTTCCCCAATTGAAAATCCCCAGAGAGCGATTTGTCGTAGCTACTATCACTTACCCACATTGAGATAGGCACTATGTCTTTTCTATCCATTTAATACCTGTAATCACAGCCTTGGTCTTCGTAACTAAGTAGAGATACTTGCGCTTGACTCAACCACCACGTAGTACTCAAGGCATTAATGATGAAGTATAAACGGTATGACATGACCTACCTTGAGAATTTGGAACCAAAGGTAAGTGGCTTATTGCAATCATAGGAGATTGGCGGTCTTTCGTGGTTGATCCAGTCCAATTTTTTCTGTTGTGGCTTTGTAGAACTTCTGCACAAAAGTATTCAAGTTTATCAAGCTCTTGCATGTTCCCTTTCAATCGCACAAAATTGGACTGCTAACAATTCAGGTGATATGTTGTAACATTTAGCGGTTCAATCACAAAAGCTGAGAAGCAAATGTTTGTTTCTGATAGCTCACAAAGACTCCTGAGTGTCTTGACTTCTTAACCAGAATTGCTAGCCAGGTTGACGGATTCATGAACAGCAGGTACAGATTTGTTCCATGCATGATCAGGAGAAGGTAGTCGTTTAGGTTGTTGAAACCAGTCAGGAAAGAGATGGACCTCTTCTTCCGTTTGTTCATCATGGACACCTGTTTTCAAACTCTTATGTGCAGTGCTTCAAAGACTTCTGTAATGCATAGTTTCCTCTATTGGATGAGATTGGCCTGCAGATTGCTTATATCATAGAACTTCCTATATCTTGCCTGCTGTCGTGATTGTCCTTTTCTCTTGGAGCACTAGAGATGTCAGGTTCTTTTCCTGACCTCTTTCTTTTGGACCCCCGGTCTATTCTAGCGGAGGGTTCTTGATCATCATCTGCTCCGTCTCGAGGTCTTTTTAGTGTGACCGTATCGCCATAAGTATCTAGCAAAATTTTGTCGGCTTCATACGCTTCAACTAATGCCTTGTAGAGCTGCCTTTGGATGTCAGACCTGCTGATAGATTTTTTAGTTTACATCTTGTCAATTAAGATCTTTTTTAGCTCTAGTTCCGAAAGATTAGCAGCTACAGCATGAGACGTTTTGTCTTCCATTGAAGATCATACCAGAACCTCCGACTCGAGTTGTTCGTTCACTAACTTCTCAATTTGTGGTGTGATCTTCGAGACTTCACTCTTGACTTGTTCCTTGATTACTTTCTCATTCCTTCATCGATGAATCAATGGAATTGTTGATTTTCAGCTTGAGCCTGCTTCTCGAATCTATCAGACTTCAAGTTGGACTGCAACATCTACTGTTCCTGTCATTTTAATTTGCCTAGGTACTGGTCAACATGCCAGAATGGAAGAATGCTTCAGCATATTGATTTATTTGTTTGAATCCCGAGAAGTTATCTTCTAAAGCTTTTAGTTTGTTATCAAAACGAAACAACGAACCAAAGTTAGGAAGATTTTGAAGTAATGAGCTTGGAGTAGTAGTCGGTGTTAGGATTGGTGGTTGTTGTAATTGAGTGAAGAGATGAGTCAGTGTTGGAGGACGATTGGTTTGGTGGAAAGATGGCTCCGCAATGGCAGTGACAGGAATATCTACTAGAGAGGTAGCTTCAGCATTATGTCCAAATATAGCATCAACACCGGTATCTTGATTTGGATTTAGCATGTTGGAGACGAAGCCAGATGATACAGAAGAACTCTGTTGTTGACCATCAGGATTTACCGGAGTTAGGGTCACATGAGTGTCTTCAATTTCCTGGGTTGCTTGAACCTGGGGCAATACAACATCTGCCTTTACATCATCTCTTCCTTCAAGATTGGCATTGGTATCTCTGTCCGCCTCATTGCCTTGGTCCTCTACATATGTAGCATCTTCATCCGACTTTTCTCCTTCAACATCCACCCCTTCAACTTCATTGTCACTGTCTTCATCATCTGAGGATGAAACATGAGAGGGTGTATGAACTATAGGATCGAAGGTGTCATCTTCATTAGTTTCCTCTTCATGTGTTGTTTCATCATCATGAGTTGTGAGCTTTGGATGAATGAAATCATCACCATCATCTTCAGATTCAGTCTGTGCTTCATCATCATCATCTTGATCATCTTGACTTTTGAGTTCATCATCTCCACTTTTAGCATCATCGTCATCATCTTGAACGTTCTCATCATCTTCATTTTTATCTTCATCTTGATCATCTTCACTTGACTTCCAGGAGATATCATCATCTGAGTCATAATCAGGTGCATCGGGAACCCCTGGTGAAACACCAGTTCCTTCATCTGCACCAGACCCGCTGGCATGAGAGCTGTGAGTCTCTTTACGGCTTCTCTTGGTGATTATCTTGAGTTGCTCAGCTTCTGTCAAAATCGCCTCAGAGATAGTCTCTAACTCTTTAGCCTTCTGCTTTCCTTTTCCAGTCTTCTTGCCTTTCTTTTCTTTGGGGACTGTGGGAGGCTTCTGCTTAGTGGTTGCATCAGAATCAGCTTTCTTCTTACTTGCTTTTGTCTTTGGAGGAATCTTTCCTGAAGCAATAGCATAATACTCTTTGTATGATTCAGAGTTGCGGATGTCCTCGTTTGTTAACTCTGCTGGTAAGATAGTCCCGTACAACTGAGTGTCTTCATTCCTTGAGATGACATTGATTGTCGTGAACATTGGGTCATCTCTGGCATAGTGCCAATTAACCTTGTTTCTTCGAGGAATTGAAGGGTCTTTAGCCATGACAAAGTTGACGATTAGCTTGGTAAAACGAGGATAGTACATCGCATTGCCCTTCTTCGTATTCTTGTTCTCAATCTGGTAAATGAAGTCCTCCCACAGAAGATATGCATAATCAACCTTCTTGTTATTGTACATTCCCCATAAGATTTGAGCTTGAGAAAGACGAAGACTGTCGTAGGATGTTTTACCACTGAGACATTTGTTGATGATAGCAGCAAATGATCTCCAGGGTTGATGCAGCTTATTGACATTGACATCAGTGATCTTTCTTATTTCTCCAGAGTGACCAAGACTGGCTAGAAATGCGAGAATCTCCTTCTCAAGAGGTGGTTCTTCAAACTTCTCATTACCGACTTTAGGGCAAATTTGAAGTATGTCTCTGAATTGATCAAGATTGAGAATGTGCTTTTTGTTGTTCATCTTGAATCTGACAGATCGGTTATGAATATAAGCAGAGGCCCAGAACTCTTGCATGTAGATCTCAGGAACATCAGCCGAGACTTGGAATGCTTTGTAGAAAGGTGTGAGCTTTAACACATCATATACAACTTGAAGAGTTGCCTCCTTTGAAGTGACATCCGAGCTTAATCGAAGATTGCATTTGCCAATCTTAAGTCGGTTCGCAGGAGCAACCAAAGCATCATCCAAAGCGATCTGATCCGCCTTTGAGATTTCCATGATTCTGTTTAAGAAAGAGTTACTGCAATTTATAATATGACACAATCAATGACGGCCTAGAACCTGTATGACTTTTAGCACTTTTGAAGATCAATCATCTTAGATAGACTAATGGCGTATGAGACAAAGGCACCTAAGGTAACAACTAAGTTGTATGTAGTTAACTTTGGTTTTGTCAAGCTTTTAATGTCTATTTTAAACTAAGAGACTTGATTATTTTAACCTTAGTAAATAAAATCTGATCTTAAGTGTGTTATGTCAAAAATTGGTTATGATTCTAACGCATTAGCACTCGTTTGGATCACAATATAATCTTATTGGTTTGACTCACAAAAGTATGCACAAGATCTGTTTCCATTCATTTTTCACTCGATCGGTTCATGATAAAGTTTACTCGTTCGGTCCATGAGTTGGATTACTCGATCGGTCCACAAACAAGTTTACTCGTTCGGTCCAATTTCATATTCACTCGTTCGGTCATAGCAAAATTTTCTCGTTTGGCCCACTCCTTTTTACACTTCGTTCGGTCCACACTCATATTCACTCGTTCGGTCCATAGCAAAATTTTCTCGTTCGGCCCATAACTTGTTCGGTCCATACCACTTAACACTCGATCGGTTCACACTTAAAATTTACTCGTTCGGCTCATACTGATATAGACTCGTTCGGTCTTTACTATATATTCATTCGTTCGGCCCATTTTACTCGTTCGGTTCATGGGAAACTTGAACTGGTTCGGTTCATGTTAAAATTTGGTTCGATCGATTTCAACTTTTAACCAATTTTCAAGCAAGGTTTTTCCATATGATATTATCAAAATATGTAAACCTTGATGTTTTCTTAATGGAACATTAACAGGAACATTTTAATAACAACTTATAACCTTTATGAGCTTATTGGATGAGGATTAATCTTTGACCGAGCAACATACACGATATAACTATTCAAACCGAGAACTCTAACACAAGTGAGGTCAAGATAGGATAAGCATGATCCTAACATTAACATATGATCTTGACACGACATTCCCACATAAAAACCACAACTTTAATACATTATTTATCATTAACCTATATTTTTCGAGCACTAGATCAAACAAATAACACATTTAAATCATAACAATCAACAAAAACTGTTCTAACATGATGTTCTCTTCTACACTCCATGTTATCAAAAACCCCCTCACTCAAATTTGAGTTTTTACTAACTTTGATTTGTGGAACCCTAATTCTTGATTTTTATAGGTTTATTGAAATCAAACCTCATTAAAAATAATTGAGTGAGATTTTGTGTTCATTGGAGGGTAAGAAACAACTTTATAAAGAGTACCTTGTGCTGAAATGATCTTAGAGAGAATTGATTAAAGGTGGCGATTTGCGTGTGTGTGCGTGTGTATGTTTTTGAGTGTGTGAGAGTGTGTGAACAGTGATATGGACGGGGTGGGATGGGTAAGTTTTAAACCAAAATTTATTCTTTACACTTTTGGCCCCTCATGATTACCAACTATTAATTTTTCCAATTAAGTTTTATAAGGTGTATTTAAGTTAAACAATTAGCACAAATAGTCCCTAATGTTTTATACTCTCTTACCTATAGACTTAATTACGCAAAATACATCCTAAAGGAATAAACAAATAACACATAAGGCACAAGCAAGTTAAACTTAATTAACTAACAGACCAAGAGATATTTCGTTATTGTTTTAAAGCCTTTTCTCTTTTAAAAAACTCATTTATTTATGATGAAAAATTTTGACATTCTCTCCCCCTCAAACAATGACCCGTTTTCTATTTAAAGAACTATAGTCATTGTTTGAGAAGTCAAATGTATCTTTTTAAAAATATTTTCAGATGATGGAATGATTTTATATGTGAAAAACAACAAACATCATGGTAAATAAGATTTCTCTTATTTATACTCATAAATGCACTGAAACGTACACTTCTAGAAATATAGACAGCACGAGTTGTGATGCAAAGTAATCACAAGCCTTTGCAAGGTCATAGAGTAGACCATGCCCGAGAATAAATTCCCGTTGTTAGGAACAAACTCCTTTTTGACACATGTTTTTTTTTTTTTTTTCCTCAAGGAGAAAAGCGGGTTACTATCTGAAATAATAGCAAGCCATTTGGCATGTTTTGAAAACATTAGAAACTTCTGCTCGAACTTCATTTACAGGCTCGTATCATTGTTGAATGACATTTCTAAGACCGTAAAGTGATCGATTTCAAGACATGCCAAAATTTGAAAACTTCTTTTTTTGTATGTTTTCTCATTTTTTTTAATTTTGTATTTTGTTTTGAAAAATTTATTAAAATAAAAAGAAAAAAAATTTAGTTATTCTGAGTTATATTATATACATATGAACAAATGATATACGAATAGGTACTCCCGCTATTCGTCAACGTCCAATCTCCTACTTTTTTCTTTCATGAGTCTCTAGCCGTAAACTTCGCATATCCCAGCTTGTTGATTATAAATTCAATTCCTTCCCTTCGCGCCAAGAGCTTAAGTGAAATTGTCCGCCATTTGATACTTCCGTATTTGACAAAGTAAAGTTCGATCACAAACCATTTTCAACATGACTCCATTGATGGAAGTGAAACTTGATGTCTATATGCTTGGATTTGGAATGTTGAACAGACACTGTTGCAGCATAAGGCAATAGCGCTTTTGTTATCACAAGTATCATGAAATTTTTTATTTTGAATCCAAAGCCTAGTCGGTAAGTTTGTTATGATTCTCATCCAAAGGACTTGAGCACAACAAACCGGACAAAAGCAATATATTCCATCCTCCCATACATGGATATCGCACCGCTTTTCTGCCTTTTAGACGACTAGCTCACAAGTCTATCACCCAAAAGTTGTTTACTACCAGATGTGCTTACGGCGTGTACTTGACAAACCAACATGATCCGCATTCTGCAAATGCTGTTAGTGCAATGAAGAAGTCCTCGGATACCAAAAAACCGCCTATGTACGATCCTTTCAGATACCGAAAGAACATTTTTACCCGTGCATTTAAGGTAGTTGCTTTTCGGTAGGCCTAGCTGATACCGGGCCACTACAAGTGCATATAGCAAAATTATAGGTCAAGTCTTAACGGCTGTGAGATAAAGAGGAGGTGCCAATCACAATAGTAATCATATAATACCACATAGTGTGAGAGATCTAACAAAAGCTTTTCCCTTCTTTATCCTTATCCAGTTTGGTTTTCTCCACCATGGAGTTATCCACTGGGTCCACCAAATTCAAAGTCAATTTTCTTTAGTGATTCAGTGCATATTTAGATGGTTTAATTAAGATCGCCTCTGGACTGTTGAGAAATCTGTAGTCCTAAGAAAAATGAGATTTTGCCCATCATTGACATCTTAAATTTTGAACACATGATTTTAGCGAATAGATCACAAAGTTCAGGTGTAGATGCAGCAAAGATAATATCATCGACATAAATTTATACCAGTAGTAGTTCCTTGCCTTCTCTATGGATGAACATAGTAGGATCCACTGAGCCTTTTGAGAAGTCATTGGATATCAGAAATGAAGACAACATATCATACCACGCGCGTGGAGCTTGTTTCAACCCATAAAGAGCTTTCTTAAGCTTGTACACGTAGTTAGGTTTGTCTGGATCCACAAATCCGTCCGGTTGGCTAACATAAACCTCTTCCCGCAGATTACCATTCAGAAACGCAGTCTTCACATCCATTTGATAGACGACCATGTTCATATGAGCAGCAAACGCTAGAAAAATTCATATAGCCTCTAATCTTGCAACCGGAGCGAATGACTCTTCAAAATCGATTCCCTCTTCTTGACGATAACCACGAGCGACCAACCGAGCCTTGTTTTTCAGAATACCTCCTAACTCATCAAGCTTAACCTTATAGATCCACTTAAGAGTGATGACAAATGCTTTATCAGGAGGAGGAACAAGTTCCCAAACTTTAAGACGTTCAAATTCATGAAGTTCCTCTTGCATAGCTTCAATCCAACATGCTTGAGTTAATGCGTCTTTGTAGCTCTTAGGTTTGACTGATGTGAGAAAGGCATCATAGTAGCAAAATAATGCTTGTTCATAGATTTGTAGTCGTGTGGAAACTGGTTTGTCAAGATCACCGATTATATTCTCAAGTGGGTGATCCTTAGTCCATTTGCTATTATGTTCAGAAACTTGGTGATCGGGAGGCACAATTGTATGAATAACATCTAATGATGAGGATTGATCAGAAGTACCTTCTGGAATTGGAATACCAAAGTACGGATCATTACCCATATGTGCAACTTCAATATCATGATTGTCTTCTTTAACATCATGAGAAATAATAGGAGTTTAAGTTTCTTGTGTTGTATGAGAGTTACTTGGTGATGGTGCATCTTGATCAACTGTAGTTGAGGAAGGTGAGCCAGTTGATACAGCATGTTCAGGTGCAACTACTTCAGGAATAGGAGCAATGACTTCTGGTGCTTGTAAATCAACATAAGGTGGGGGATTAAGTAACTCATCAAACATTGGTTGAAACAACAAATGCCGCACAAGATCTCGAAGGTGGTACAAATGGTGTTGAAGGAGGAGGGTTTGGCACGAGTCCTGAACTGATTGTTACAGGAGTCATATCATGAAGTGCGGGTCCTGAACTGCTGTGTTCAGAAGCCATCGCGGTCAGCTCATCAAAGTCAACATGAATGGTTTCAATTATTCGTCTGTACGTTGTTTGTAAAATCCGGAAAGCTTTCTTCGTAGGTGTCAGTAGCCAATGAGAAAAATACCAATGTCAGCCTTCGGTTGTAACTTGCCCAAATTCTCGCTATCATTCGTTGGGTAGCAGAGTGCACCAAACACATGTAGATACGATAGATCAGGAGGTTTGTCGTGTAAAAGCTCGTATGGTGTTTTACCGTGACGACGACGTATCATGGAACGATTTTGGGTATAACAGGTTGTGGCAACCGCTTCGGCCCATAGAAATAAAGGAGCTTTTGCATAAATTAACATAGTGCGGGCTGCTTCAATTAGCGTACGATTTTGTCTTTCAACAACACCGTTTTGCTGTGGAGAGCGTGCAACTAATGTTTCATGAGAGATGCCAACCTTCTCATAATATTCACGCAATGTCTGATTAACAAACTCAGTTCCATTATGCTGTTTCTGAGCGAAGGACGTTTTCCGGCTAAGCGGTACTTTGGATCATCTTCAAAAATTGATAATAAAAAAAAACGAGCTTCATCTTTTGATCATAAACATTTACCATGTAAATCGAGAGTAAAGGTGTTGATAATAACGAAGAGTACTTCTTTCCATTGACAACTCCGCGACACGCATTGGCCCACACAGATCCATATGCAACAGATAGAGTTTTTCTTGACTGGTGTCCTTAGATTTGGGTTTGTGGGGTTTCTTTAAACTTTTGCCTAATGCACATGCAGAACATAAGTGATCATTTTCAAACTTGAGCTTAGAAGAACCTCAGACAAGTCCATGTCGTTGCAATATGAATAATTTCAAGACCAAAGATTCAAGTGAGATAGACGACGATGCCATAACCAAACTTGGGTTTAGAAAGCCTTTAACAATAGACAAATGGGAGAGGACGCTATCATATTCCCAAGTGATAGTGTATAAAGATTATCCCCTCGAGATCTCGTCAATAAATCAACACCTTCTAGATTGCGAATGAAGCATGTGTGATGACGAAAGGCCACTTCGAGATTGGAATCACAGAATTGTCCCACAAAAATAGATTATGCCCTAGCCTTCACTAAATAAACCCTTGAAATAGTAACATTTCCAATCTGATAGTCTCCATAACCCATTATCTTTGCAACTTGATCATTTCCGAATTTGACTGTACCCAAGAATTTGTTGATGAAGTTGGTGAGCTGAGAGCGATCTCCGGTCATGTGCTTAGAGCAACCGAAGTCCAAATACCAGAGGATGATGTGGACAACCTGCATTCATTAAAGAGAAGTAGATGGAATATTAGTTTTTGTGGATCCCGAGGATTTTACAGTTCCTGGTTTGTTAGCAACATTGGTTTTATGAACCTTAGTTTTGCTAACGCAGGACTCAGTATTCTTATTCTTTTCCTAGTTTCTTGAGTATATACCAAATTATAACCACATGTTTGTGGTGATTTCATATTCTAGAACTATTGGGTTTCCTAGAAGGGCGATTCATTAGTAGTGGTAATCCTAGTTAAAGGGCCACGGCATTTCCCTACAATAGTTGAAGGTCCGACCGGTAGGTCTCCAAATATATCCCATCTTAGTGAACGACATTTTTCCTGTTTGTTACCAATATCCCTTTCCTTAGGATTTTCTCTTCTTAATTTTTACTCTTCTAGAGTCAGCACGGAATTTCCACATCACTCCATGAGATTAGAAACACACAAATTATCAGAAGACATGTAATCATAATCATCACCGTTAATACAGACATAATCAAAATTATCATGTTTCTGTGAATTCTGCACAGACGCAGATCCATTAACTTGAACAGTATTATTCCTTTTATTCAAACTAGATTTTAACGTTCCTAGGATGAGCTTCTAACTTTATTCTTCGAATTACTACTTGTGTTTGCAGAAATCCTAGCATTTCCTATGTATTGCCTTGAAGGCTTGTGATGTCCGCCTAGCAACTAGTAGAAAGGCTTACTCCCCGTAGAATCAACACACGCTGTGTTAGAAACTATGTTTGAAGTCGAGGTCTATTGTGTGTTTTTTTGTGAATGTGATGATTGGCAAACCTAACTTCTTTGTCCTATTTTCCTCGGTGTGACCGCAACTAAATGAGGATCAAAATTGGTTGATGCTAGGGCAAGTCCACTTAAGTGTGAAAGCAAATACTGAATGACTTTGGGCATAGCCTAAAAGCAGACTCTATAAGTGAATCTTGAGGATAATTCGCTTTTACATGTTCGACCTAAATCCTTAAAACCAAAGCTTCTTCCTGAGTTGTGCTTAATATAGAGGAGTGTGCAGTCCATTTATCAACAATTGGGCGTGATTGTTCCATATTATCCATAGACACTTTTAGATCCAACATAGTGGGGCTCAGTAGCCTCCTTATCTTACAACTTTTCCTTTTAAGTTTTTCTCATCTTAACTCATTTTTCTAGGCTGCTATACCAAACCCTTGTTTTCCTGAAAAGTTTGCATTTAAAAAATCAAAATTTTCCACAAGACTTTATATTGACTTGTGATTAACGCATCACATTGATCTTTTGAATTGGAACACGTTTTTGGTTTAAATCGAGTCATAAAGGTTTCTTATAAGTCTGGTTTTAAATGCTCATTAATCTCAGCAACAAGTTTTGTCACTCTGTTTTCCATTCAATGTTAAAAGTCTCACTTTCACATCCATGTCCATTTGACTTTACTATCATTTCACTATTTTTCTTTTAAGAACTTAATTTGGGCTCTTTCTTCAAACTTGACAATGACTATGTCCTTACGCTTGAGACTCGAGCTCTCAATTCACTTTAAGTCAAACAACTGAGTAAAACTTGGAGCATTTAATCTAAAACACTGTTTGTCTATTGAAAAATTTCTTGATTAAGTTTGAATCACTTCCCAAGTGATGCTATATTTTCAAGAGTTGTAAAACTTTTAACAAAGTTTACATAAATTCTTTATCAACAAACTTCCTTTTTGTTGAGAAGCTCATTCTGGAGTTCGAGTACACTTTTGACATTCCATCTTCACAGTTTCACAACCATCTTTTTACAGACAAATTCACTAACCGTTTTTATACAGATATCATGATCAATGGCTTGTGCTAAAGTCGTTCATTTTCACATCAAAACTTGATTGGATTTTAAAAACTTATCGAAAGTTCTGGACTCCAAGTGGGAGAGGAGGGGGGGGAGGGTGGAAGCATGTTGTTCGAGACAAGCCTGTTCCATTTTGATAAAAGACATTTTAACACATCGGCAAGTTCTTTATTAACCAAGTATTGATTGAGTTATTGAAGACATCTTTTAATTCTTTTTATAAACGGATGATTTCATCTTGAAAACAAGCCTTTGTATGTTTCAAACCCTCGACGTACCCTCATGGATAGTTGAGGCAGTGGTACTTTCTTTGACATACCTGATCAAAGCCAGTAAGATAGCGGTTTAAGCCTCCCCCCCCCCTTTCAGAGCTAGTATTCACCATACTTACTTTTAGAAGTTGTTTTGGAACCCTCAACTTTGATGGTTGTGGAAGAATGAGATTAGGTCTAAGCTGGGACCGAGTCGCTTTCCAATACGGCTTGTTTCACTATATAAATCCAATTGTCAACAAATCGTTTTGTTGTAATCGTTATTAAGAATAGCATAATTAATGGGTTTAGTGTTTACTTTATGTTTTACAACCATTGGATCTTGTTCTTTCAAAAGCATTTTTGAATGACTCTCTTCATAAAGCATTAATGTCTCACTTCATAAAGCATTAATGTCTCATCAGAATTAGGAATCACAATAGCATCCATTTTAAGAATGACATTCCCGTCATACAGTTTTGGCTTTGACTCCTGAACTTTCTTCAGATAAAAAGGTTTTTCAAAACCGATAGCTTGTTTCGTGAAATGATCATAACAAATTTTGGATTTAGTCATCATATGAACAGTTTGCGCAGATTGATCTCTTTTGAAAATGATATTATCAAGTTGCTTAATTTTCTTTTCTAAAGCAATTTCTCTATCAATATTTCTATTTTCTTCCATTTTTAAATACTTTTTGAGATTAGAAATTGTTTTCATTAAAGAATCATTTTTTTCTTGCACATGTTTAGAAGAGTTGCTTAAGGACTTACAATCTCGGCATACTGTTCCATTTGACCTAAAAAAATTGGTTCAAATATTTTGCAGTTCTTTTAAAACTTAACCTCTTCTTTATATCTGTCACGCTCTCGGTAGTCAAAGGCTTTATTGTCACTTTTTATATTCCAATTAACAGTGGTGCAGTGTAATGCCACTTGGGTATGTTAATTGTTGCAAAACAGAGATAAACATCAGGACATCTTGTTGTGCAGGAAAGTTTAGAATGTCCTGGACATTTTCCTGTTGTGTTTTCTCCTCAATACTTGAGAATAAGGAATGATATTGCTATCACTGGTTATTTCAGTTTCTGTCTGATTCACATCATTAAGACCTGTTCGAGAATACGTCATTATCTGCTCACTATTGATTGAATTGAATCATAGTCAGATTAACAGATTGTGTAACCTCAGTGAGTGCATCGAGCATCCTGGAAAGATTCGCCATGAGAGCAATCTTGGCTTAGTTGAGTTCATCACAATCAGAGTCATAGGCATCCAGATTATCGACTTGATAAGCAGCATTGTAGGTAATGACAGTCTGAGAGGTTTGAGTATCAAGAAGTCCTGGATCTGCCAAAAATGCTATTTCTTCCTCTGTTAGCAGACTTTGACACTGCTTGAGCTTGAACCAACAACCCTTTATCCATTGAAACCATGTTCATCCTTTTTTCTCTTGGTTTAGTACACTGCTTGAAAATATGACCCTCCCCTTTGTAGTTGTAACAAAGTAACAGTCCATATGTTCCCCCCTTTTGTTGCTTTCCACTGTTCCAGTGTATATTTTCTTGTTGTTCTAGCCACGCATAAGTAGTTTGTCTCCCTGAACAGGTTCACATTTTACTTTTCTATTATAGATGGTAAAAAAAAAAAGCCCCTTGTTACGAGGGATTGACGAAGTCCTTAAGCTGATTGTTGGACGTAAGGACACCATGATGTAACAACAGCAGTTAGATGACAACATGTGAATGCGGCATCAATTGGATCATCCCCTTTCTAGAACACTGGAACAATTAGACCAGAGTCTGGTTGGGAAAATTCAGATTGTTGATGTTGGTAAGTTGTGGGAACATATTCCAATTATAGGATGAATGATTGTGGAGAATAAACGTTGTGTAAAACTGAGGATTGGTACTCATTTGATGGATAAGTGATTAAAAGAGGTGTTGATTGACTGGTTCTGAATTGTTTAGTCTGATAAGGTGTTACAAATTGTGAAGACGGATATGGTGAAATATGATGTTGAAGTTGAGAGTTCGGAAGAGAGTGCAGATGAGATTGATAAGTTGACAGAGGTAATTGTGAGATGCAATATAGCAAGAGATCAGAGTTTACTTCATAAGCATCAAACCGAACTTCATTATTTGCATGTCTTTCCGTGTTATTGCATTAAGCATGAAGCTGATCAACATTGGTATATGCAAGTCTTTGCCCATTTAACATCAGAACAAATTGCCTCCATTCATCATGAAGAGGTGATTTAAAAACTTAGTGTTAACTTGAAATTGCTTCCAATGGCAATCTTGTAGATGTTCATATCATTGAGCAACAGAGTGAACCTCAAGTAGTACTCAAGTAACGACTCTCCTTTCTTGTAGGTAAACTTATCGAATTCATCGTACAGCTTGCACTCTCGTTCTTGTTTCGTTAACGACGTTCCTTGCATTAGCAGTTTAATCTTCTCCCAAAGATCTTTTTGCTATACGGTGTTGACTCACAAGAGCATAAATTTCAGTTGGAAGGCCTTGGTGAATGATATTAATTGCTTTGATATCACAATCAGCTTGAATGGCTTCAGCGGGAGTATATTTCGTATATTCCTTAATCCTTGTTACACCTCCATTGTGAAGATGGCCAAATGAGTGGAACCTTTTTCAAACAGGCAAGAATCATTCTTCCATGTGGCCTATTCATCATATAAAGTTCCATTCGGCTCTTCTAAGAATCATACAAGTGTTTTTTAAGCATTGGTGGTTTGTTCTCTCTTCCTGAAAGAAGTGACTTATCGGCAAGAGTCATCATTGTGGTATCAAAAAGATTACGAATTGATCGATTGGTGGTGGAAAGAAATTGTGTTGTGTTTGTTGAGTCTTGATTTTACAATTCTCGAGACAAAACCAGGAAAACAATTTAATGTTTCACTAGATTTTTACAAGTCAAAGAAAATCACCGTATATTTAGAATTTGAGTTAGTATAGTCTTTTTTAAATGGAATTGACTAGTTTTCGGTCAGATTGTCTATGTTCGTTGTTCACTAGTTCGTTTCCTCTTGTTCGGGTTCAAACAGGTTTCGGATCTGTCACAATTCGGTTCACAGATTCGGTCACTAGTTCGATTGTCAACTAACAAATTAGTTTCGTCCAACTGAAGTAAACTCGTTCGGTTCCAACTAGAGAAACTAGTTCGGTTGATCTTGTTCGGTTCCAACTAAAGTTACTAGTTCGGTTCACTAGTTCGGTTCCAATCTAACAAAACTAGTTCGGTTCAAACTGAAGTAAACTCGTTCGGTTCCAAGGGATAAATTAACTAGAGAAACAAGTTTCGGTTGATCATGTTCTGGTTCCCAACTAAAGTTTACTAGTTCCGGTTCACAGTTCGGTTTCCAAACTAACACAACTATTTCAGTTCCAACTAAGTAAACTCGTTTGGTTTTCCTTGTTCGGAATATCCAACTACTGACAGCTACGTCGGTTACAACTAGTATTACGTCCCGCAAATTTTTAAAAACAAAAAACAAACCACATTTTTGAATGGTTTTTAGCAAAAATTCTTGTACAACTAGTGTTACTAACCCTATAGGAACAATAAAAATGAAAACTTTAAGGTTTTTAAGCCAAAAAAATTTGAATCAAAAATTTTGTTCTTTATAAAGATTTTGAACACAAATCACAAGACAAACATAAAAACTAAACACACCACTCCATGGCTCTTGATACGTATTGAAGAAACATGTAATCTAATGATCTACCAAGAACAAGAGTGAGATGTGGGTTGTGATGTTAGAGAGAGAGAATGGATGGAAAATGGATGAAGTTTATTATGTGTGAAATATGGAAAATGAAACAACCAACCCCTCTCCAAGGCTAGGAGAGGGTTTATATAGTCCTATAGGCCGGCCCATGGGCTATGATGGGCTTCTCATGGGTCTTGGGCCGGACTAGATTACTAATCTAATCATTACATAAACTATGAGCTTAGACCTGTTACAACTTGGAAGTGACCGACACTTTTTGTGTTTCCAACACAACGAAAGTCTTATTGGGAGAAAACCTATCACCTATAAAGATCTGCCTACCAGGTTTTTGAGTATGACTCTTTTGATCTACGGGTTTGTTACTGTTTCTGGTCTTATGGGATTGAATCTTAGCACGTGAATTTACTTCCTTCAGGAGTTTTGTTATACAAGCATCATGATTTGCATTAAAGACACATTTATAACATGTAGAGCAAACAAAGTTTTTAGAATCTGAAAAAGAACTAGAACTCTTAGAGTGATCTGCTTTTGGCACAACCATTATTGTTACGCAACTACTCTTAGATACAGGCAAACTCCTAGGTGTTTGATTGTTGTTCCTAAGTTCTGGTTTGCTACCATCAGCAGTGCTTTGAAATCTAGCAGAAGGCATCACACTAGTTTTTGAGCTCCTATCTCTTTCTTGTGTCTTTTTCCTAGCTTCTTACCATAATAGTGATTATGAACCATTTCATTTGAACTAAATCTTGCCATGTTCTTAGAACTATTCCTAGATTCGCTAGATGCAATCATATGATCAGGTTTTGCAAAAACGGATTCTCTTTTCTTAGGAAAATAGTGTTGAGTGACTGGTTTTGACAAATAGTCTTATTCACAATCGAACTTGGAGGCAACCCGTAATTTTTACATTTGAGGCCTTTCTAAGATTTAACTCATTTAGGTTGTCTAACAACTGATTTGTTGCTTGTGATTGTAAAACCGTTTCTTTTTATTTTCCGGAGGACTAGTTTATATAAATCATCTTTATATGAAACCATGCAGGATGCGTGCACTATGAAAGGTACTCACGATATACGATGATGCATGGTGAATGAATATGCACACGTGGCAGTGATGAAAATGTGACATGGCTAAATGGAATGCATCATGGTATGAATGGACGATGGTATGAATGATTGGTGGTATACATGAATGATGTTATGAATGAATGATGGTATATATCATATAAGATAGATTAATATCTAGATAATGCTTAGGACATACGAGTTTATAGCATACTTTGTCCTAAGAGATGCTCTATTATTTATATAATAACTCTTATATAAACAAGTGTAAAATATACGCAAGGTAGGGTAGGTATATATACATGATAAGGTATGTACGTATATAAATTACGTAAGCATTTAGTATAATTAACAAATGCAACTCAATAGTGTATGTGTCTCGTGAAAAACTTTTGTATGATGCAATGTTTGAAAATGGTTATAATCCAAAAAAAAACATTTGACTTGGTTCTTTATAACCTAGGCTCTTGATGCCAATCTGTAACACCCCCAAAATGGGTCGCAGCGGAATATGGGTTGGGGAATGTTACTTCATAGATCAACAGCACGAGATAAGAGAACGACCTCTATATGAGTCGTTTAAAATTGATACATTGGATTAAATAGACTTGTTTGTTACAATAGCCGAAGCTTAAATAGTTCATCCATGAAAAGTAAAGATTTTAAGACATAACAAATATTCCCAAAATGTAATGCATCCAAATCTTTATAGTAATGACTCCAAAATGATGACCACCAATGTATCCTTGTTTCTCGTACCTTATTGACCTGAGAAAAACATGCTTTAAAACGTCAACATAAAGTTGGTGAATTCACAGGTTTAGTAAATGTATAAAGTAGGACCACAAGATTTCCAAAGTAAGACATGTAACACATACAATATCTTAAAAGTAATTAAGAGTGCACTAAGTTCATGACACCGAAGATCGACATATATGTATGCAATTTAATGCACTAAATGTGCCCATGTAGATGTTCAGATGTTCAACCCGCAACATCCAAATTGCCGACATGTATACGTTCGTTGTTTAGTACATTCGTTTTCTTAGTGAGCGGTACTCACCCAGAACGGGATGTCATCCCAAATAGATCTTTGCATAACATTCGTACTCGCAAACTAGCAATGTGACAGTTCTTAGATAGTGGGCATTTGTGGGTTTAGCTACTTAGGCCAAAACTCTTAATATGTTTCAAAGGTTAAGTACTTGAGTAAATTGTAACATGAATGCATGTTTCTCTCACCCCAAAGTTGTAATACAATTTAATTGTACTAAAGCGGGGCTATGAACTCACCGTAAGTGAATGATTGTCTTATCTAAATTCAATTCAAGTGATCGTCTCGGCAATCTCGAATGAATCCTAATCTATTATAGCATTTGAGTATATGTAGATTTCATTTATTTAAAAACACAACATGTCGTTATTGTTACACCACAACTAATGGTTTTTTATTAATCTTTTTAAAAAAAAAATAAAAAAAAAAAATACAAAAAAAAAAAAAAATATAAGAAAAAAAAAAGTTTAAAAAACAATAACTAACTCGTTACTTTGTTATTAGTTAAATGGAAAGTGCTGTACTTGTATACGTAAGAAAATTATATTTCGTCTAACTAATGTACTATTTGGAAAACTATAGGATTTAATTGTTTTTATTGTTACATAATTGATATTTCATTTTTAGTTTAGTTGTTTTATTAAATAATGTATTAAAAGTAAAAAATATGTGCGCGTGATTTTTAAAACCATATATCTTTATCGTTTCGACTCCCGTTTTATACGGTTCTTATGTCAATTGTATTCGTATTATACAATAATTTTTCAAAACATCATATTCATAAAGTTTAAACCTCTGCATGAACGTAAATTGTAATGTTCATTACAGTTTTATTAAAAAATGTTTTTGTAGAATTTAATTATTCTCGCGACTTCGTTTAAATCATTACTCGTTCAATTTAATTACGTTTCTCAGAGTTCCGTATATCCTTAGATTAGTATTAAGATAATTTATCTAAAATTCATATTTATTGGATTTTAAAACCCTGATGCTACAGTAATATTTACTGTTATACAGTTTAGTTTTTTATATAATTAATATATTTACAACTTGTAAAATACAGTAACTTGTTCGTTATAATTCCGTCTTTTTCGAGTTCCTTTCATTGCCTTACGATCCTTGAAAAGAGTACTATTTTATATAATTATAAAATGTAGGGTTTATGTTCGAATTCCCTACAGTAGATTATAAAAATTATAAAATTGGGGTTCTTAATAATAAGCTAGTTTACCATCATTTTTGTTTTAAAACTACTTTGCACCATAATTTCACCAAGTATTTTTTTACCATATATCATTCATGTATTATGTCCTCTAATGTTTCATGTCACTTGTTCATATGAAATCCTCTACATTTATATACTTATAAATGATATAAGGTGGTGTTTAAATTCATAAACAAAGTATGTAAACAATAGGAAAATAAAAATGAATGAACATGGAATACTTTAAATGGAACTTTTAGAAGATAAGTAGGATGAGAACACAAGATGTAAACCCTAACCAAGCCTTCAAAATCAAAACCCTAATCAAGATAACCTAAAATTATGTTTCTTGATTAATTCCTTGTTAAACCCGATCAAGCTTGTCAACACCTTGAGTAACCTTAGGATAACTTGAAGATCACCTTGAATAATTGGAATGCATTGGGTTGCAAAATTAAATGAAACCCTAGCACACACAATATATGCTGTGGGTTTGGAGCTTCTTTTGGGGGGGAGGATGATATATTTTTCTTGTAAATGGGAAGAGTATAAGTTAGTTACCTAGGGCTTTCCTTTTTATAATGTGCAAGAAAACCCTAAACAACCTTAAACATACCATGGGATGCTAGGTGGTTTCAAGGACAAGGTGTAAGAGCTCTCCTCCTCCCTAGGAGGAGGCCACGGCTCAAATGGGTCCAATTGTACCAAGATTTGGACAATTAAAGTAACCATGGGTCACAAGGTTCATCTTTAAGGTTAGACCTTATGATAATGGTGGAAGAGCTAGTGGGGATTAAGTGAATTATTCCTTGTGCATTCATGCTATAACCGGCCATAAGGCTTATTTAGCTGATAAGTTGATAAAATTTTATGTATTGGGTATAAATGTGGGTATTTGTTTGAGTGTAGAGGGTATACAGGTGCTTCGGGTATGACCGTATGTAATTTTATGCGAACGTACAGCGTTTTACGTATAACCAAACAAAATATAAATTATTGATATGTTATAAATTACAATCCTATTATTCATTTAACAACTTGCTTGATGTAATACTTTTAATTTGTTTGATGTCCGATTTTACATTGAACGTTGATTTTTTTAGTTTACGCGATTTAACTACTAGTTAATAATTAAAATGCGAACGCGTAAAAACTCTAAATAATAATGGATTTTTAAAGTCGTAAAATAACCTGAAAAATGAGAAAGATGTTTTACAGTTACCAAGCTGTGACTGAGGCACCTTTAAAGCTAATTATTGAGGTGTGCTTTGCAACCTACCACCACCACCATCACTTTTTACCCCTCACTTATCCGACCCACGTACTAGACGAAGACATGGCTCAGATGAGAGATGCAGCACCATCCACCTATCATCCACTACTCAATCAGGAAACACCTCCAATTGTTTCATTACCACTACCCTGCACATCCACTTGCGCATGAGCTGATATTCCGAGGCTGACACGCGCATAGGAAGAGGCTACTTACTTACTGACTCCTGACTAGTGTGTTTGTGTGGTTGGCGGAGAGTTTGCTGATGCTGCTGCATGATTACCAGGACTCCACTATGCCAGTAGGGTCTGCATTGCTGTTCTGTAGACACTATGGAGAATAGGGTCGGGATACTGAAAGGAAGGGATGATGGTCCGCTATAACACCCCCATTTTGGAAACGCAGAGGAACATATTGGGTGTTATTTTTTTTTATAGTACGATCACACATAATCGTAAAGAACGACTAAAAAGAGACGTTTATAATAACATTGGTCCCAAATTACATGTTTGAAACAATATCCCATATTCGGACAATGGTCAAACCATTTGTTTTCACAAAGTCACCCATCATATAAGTGTTTCACAAAACAACTTTGTACAATAACATTTTAACACGGGGATATTTAAAAGTTCAAACATAGAACCACGCAGACCCTTCTCGTGAACTCCAAGTCATCATCATCACTTGATTTCCTGAGATTAAAACTTGCTTAAATGTAAAAGAATCTTGACGTGATTCAATAGAGTTTTTCATAAACCATAACATAAACACAAGTTTTTTTTTATATTCATTATTATTTTATACTTGCTGTGGGTCAACCAAGTCTCATATAAATATTTGCACCGAGATCATGACACCTCAAGCGTTATCATCAAACCACCATATGTATTAAAATTACCATATGTAATAAACAATTTTCTTTGCCCCACTGAGGTTTTATCGACTACATATACCTCTTTTCTTTATCACAAAAATCGTCGTTCAGGGGGTTCCCTCTATGGATCAATACCCGGACGGGGGTTGTCAGCCCCAATAGATCTATCAAATGTATTACGACGCTCGCTAATCCAAAGCAATTAGCGGTTCATGAAAATTAGGGTCTTTTATTCGATAGGTACTCGTGCAAAATATAATTCTGGAACGGGTCCAGGCATACCAAACAATTTGTGTTCAATTTTCAAAACTGAGCAATGTATTCCCCTCGCGGTTTTCAATAAAACAGTTTAAAAGTAAAGGCTGGTAGGATATGAACTAAACTGATAATGTCGGAAGAAAATAGATCGGCGATAATCGAACCGGTCGTCGTGCGCGTAATTACTCGGAACCTATACAACATGTATGGGTTCAAGGTTTTATGTCGGTAAAAATAATAACGACTCCAAAATAGACAAGTATGTATATATAAGTATGATGATCAAGTTATAATTGGGTAAGTTAAATCACACTTAAGTTTTCTAAGTGAATTTTAAAGTATGACATTTTTACTAGTTTTTTTACATTGTTAATTTTCACTAGTTTTTTCACAATTGGTCCAAAAATACCAATAGGCCCAAATATAAGAACCATTAAGTATTTTAGTTCTTTTTAATGGCCTATGACCAGTCATTTAGTCCAAAATATTACGGCCCATGTGAGTTGGGCCCAATGCTAAGGCCCAATAAGTTTATATATATAATTTGTGTATTTGGGTATAGTGGCCATATTAGTTTTTTGCCTAATTTAAGATTATGTATGTTATACTTGTTATAAAAATTTTTCGCGGTTTCGAGGTCGATATAAGATTAAGGTCAGTAGGTTAATTATATAAAAATTCCCAAAAGTGGGTCCTACCACCACGGGTTTTCGTCGCAAAAACGCTTTATAACTTTTGGTACGGATATAGACGTAAAAGTTTTATATAAGGTTTATGTTTTTAAAAATTAGTTGTATATCTTTAAATATAAATAATGTACTCTTTAAATTTACATTTCTAGTTTCCATATTTAGTGTACATTATAGAATTTTAAGTTATTTCTATACTTTATTTTGTGTTTCATATTCTTTAATTGTATCTTTTTCATACTACAAAGGTCAATTTACTTTTTTTGGCTGGAAACTTACTTTTTACCATTTTTGGCACCCATTTCCAAACTATAATGATCTGAGAAACCTCCAATTGATTTTAGTTATTCATATATTTAGTACATTTCAACTCTTTTTTTTAGTTTTTAGCCAATTGAAATTCGTAGCTAGCACTTTTTATCCAAACAAGCAGCAAGTCAGATTGTCTCTAGTTTTTAGTAAATTGCATATCTCAATCAAGTTTTACTGTAAAGAGGCTGATTCAATTTGCTACTAGCCTCCTTTAAAACCAATTGTCCAACAACTTAGTTAAGTCATTTCAGTAGTCATTCACAATTAAAAATGTCAAATCTTCTGTTTACTTTGCCATTAATTTTTTCAAGTGATTTCTCAAAGGTTTTTAGTTGTTTCTCCTTTTTAACCTAATCTAATTACACACAAACCCCTATAAACTCTTGATCATTCATATTCATTCACATTACAATTATACATTTATAAAATAAATTACAAGCAAAATTACAAGAATAACTAGAATTTAAGTAAAGGTGTTTATACCCATAGAATGATGCAAGTGATGATTTTCACCCAAAACAATGTAACTCTTTTACACCAAGCCTTAAATCTTAACCAAAACCCTAGATCACCTTCATTCCTCGTTGCAATGGCACTATGAGTACATGAATTATCTCGCACTTAATGTGTAAAAATCTTGCACTAAACCCTTCTTGATCACTTACAAAATGAATGTTAAAACTAGCTAAGGTATTCATCAATATCTAGCTAACATTATTTTTGATTGAGTAGTTTTTTGTTGGATTGGTGTTGAGGGTGATGATTTCGACAACAGGGAGAGAGAGTAGTGTTTGTGTAAACGTAGAGAAAACAATGGGTGTGAAGTGAGAGAACAATGTTTTGTATGACTTATACATGCACATGGACTAGGACACTTGTCCTAGTTTTGCACCTTCTTGTGCCACACCACCCTTGAGGTGGATGTGTAAGATTTTAAGTTTAATTTTTATAAACTTTAGTGTTTAGGGTATAAATTTTAAGATAGGTAGGTAGTTTTGAGGCTAACGGGTATCAACGTAAAATAAAACGAGAGTTAAGACGAAACCACGAGGTAAAAACGAATATGATAAAAATAATTTTACATTAAACGGAATACTTTTCTGAAAAGTTAAATTTACGTAAGGTTCAAGACGAATAATTAACTTGTTTAAAATTTATAAATTAATTATGAGATTATTAAATAGTAGTGACCTTAAATTCGGGTTCTTACAGTTTTCCCTCCTTTAGGAAGCGACGTCCCGGCGCTTGTCCTGTCTTGTCACGCGTCTTCTAGCGAAGAGATGAGGATACTTGCTTCTAAAGAAATCCTCACGTTCCCACGTGAACTCCGGCCCTCGTCGCGAGTTCCAGCGAACTTTAACAATAGGAATTCTGCTCTGCTTCAACTGTTTTACTTCACGGTCCATAATTTCCACAGGCTCTTCGATGAAGTGCAATTTATCATCCAGTTGGACTTCTTCAAGTGGAATGACCAAGTTCTCATCCGCAAGGCACTTCTTGAGATTTGAAACATGAAACGTATTGTGAATACCGCGAAGTTTTTCAGGTAGCTCTAATCGATACGCTACTGGACCAATTCTTTCAATAATCTTGAACGGTCCCACATAACGTGGACTCAACTTTCCCCGTTTACCAAAGCGAATTACGCCCTTCCAAGGAGAAACTTTGAGCATAACCATATCACTCACATTAAACTCCATCGGCCTTCTTCTTACATCAGCATAACTCTTCTGACGGCTTCTAGCAGTTATCAACCGATTCTTGATTTGAACTATCTTCTCCGTGGTTTCTCGAACCAATTCTGGGCCAGTGAGTTGGCTTCCTCCAACCTCACTCCAACAAACTGGCGACCTACACTTTCGCCCATACAAAGCTTCGAACGGAGCGGCCTTAATGCTAGCATGATAACTATTGTTGTAAGAGAATTCAACTAAAGGCAAGTGTCTATCCCAACTGCTTCCAAAATCAATCACACATGCCCGAAGCATATCTTCCAATGTTTGGATAGTCCTCTCGCTTTGCCCATCCGTTTCTGGGTGGTAAGCGGTACTTAAGTCCAATTGAGTCCCCAAGGCCTTTTGGAGAGATACCCAAAACCTTGACGTGAACAAACTGTCTCTGTCAGAAATAACCGACACGGGCACACCATGCCTACACACAATCTCCTTCAGATACAACTGAGCAAGCTTCTCAATACCATCGGTCTTCTTCATTGGTAAAAAGTGAGCTGATTTGGTCAGTCGGTCTACGATGACCCAAATCGAATCATAACCGCTGGGGGTTCTTGGAAGTCCAGACACGAAATCCATGGTCACTTTTTCCCATTTCCATTCAGGAATTTCCGGTTGCTGAAGCAAGCCTGATGGTTTCATGTGCTCCGCCTTAACCTTGGCACATGTTAAGCACTTATCGATAAACGTGGCGATATCAGCCTTCATATTCGGCCACCAATACAACCTCTTCAAATCTTGATACATTTTAGTAGACCCCGGGTGAATCGAATATTTGGATTTATGCGACTCATGCATAATTAAATCTCTTAACCCTCCATGAAGCGGCAACCATATGCGCTTGTCATGATACCTTATTCCATTTGTACGAATTTCAAAGATTTGCTTTTGCATCCTTCCAAGATTTTCCTTCTTCACATTTCCCTCCTTTAGGGATTCAACTTGAGCTTCAAGAATTTGTTGCATTAAGTCTTTATGATCCGCGAGCATCAAAGATCTCACCCTCAAGGGCTTTTCCCTTTCCTTCCTACTTAGAGCATCGGCTACCACGTTAGCTTTTCCCGGGTGATAACGGATTTCACAATCGTAATCGCTCAAGAGTTCTATCCATCTTCGCTGCCTCATGTTTAGTTCCTTCTGGTCCAAAATATATTGAAGGCTTTTATGATCCGTAAACACCGTGCACTTCACACCATACAAATAATGCCTCCACAGTCTAAGAGCAAAAACTACCGCACCCAATTCCAAATCATGGGTCATATAGTTTTCCTCATGGGTCCTTAATTGCCGGGATGCATACGCGATGACCTTCTCACGCTGCATCAACACAGCTCCATAACCTTTCAACGAAGCATCACAGTACACAACAAAATCTTCGGATCCTTCTGGCAATGCCAAAATAGGAGCACTACATAATTTACCCTTCAACAGCTGAAAGGCTTCCTCTTCTTCTTCGCCCCATTCGTAAGTCTTATTCTTTTGAGTTAGCTTGGTAAGTGGCTTGGCGATTAAAGAGAAACCCTCGATGAATCTCCGATAATAGCCAGCTAACCCTAAGAATTGCCTTACCTCAGTCGGAGACTTCGGAGCAGACCAACTCTTGATTGCTTCAACCTTTGCTGGGTCCACGTGAACACCCTGACTATTAATCACGTGACCGAGAAATTTACACAAGAATCTAACCAAAATTCACATTCGAAAACTTTCGCATAACAGCTTCTCTTTCTAAAGTAATTCCAAATAATTCTTAGGGCTCTTTAATGCCCTCCCTGTTCTTGAATAAAAAAGGATATTCCTCGATAACACAATTACAAATTTGTCGAGAAAACGCTACCATACCCATTTATCAAATCCATAAATACTTGCGAAAAGTTTTTTGGCATTCGTCAATCAGAACGCATAGCTTGAAATTCATAGTGGCCATAACGAGTCCTGAATGCCGTGATTGGAATATCCTTTTCTCGAACACGAAGCTGGTGATAACCGGATCGCAAATCAATCTTCGAGTACACGCTCGAGCCTTGAAGTTGGTCAAATAGATCATCGATCCTTGGGAGAGGATAACGATTCTTGATTGTCAATTTGTTTAGTTCGCGATAGTCTATGCACATGCGAAACGATCCATCCTTCTTCTTTACAAACAATACCGGAGCTCCCCACGGTGATGAACTCGGTCGAATAAATCCTTTATCCGATAACTCTTGCAACTGCTTAGCCAATTCTTTCATTTCTGACGGTGCTAATCGATAAGGCGCACGCGCCACAGGAGCGGCTCCTGGAACCAATTCAATCACAAACTCCACTTGTCGAGACGGTGGGAGTCCTGGCAAGTCCTCGGGAAATACATCCGGGAATTCACAAATAACAGGCACATCCTCCAGACGTCTCTCTGCTGGTTCCTTTTCAATGACTTGAGCAACAAACAAATAACTTCCACGATCCACATACTTCTTGACTTTCATGCACGACACCACCTTCAATCGAGACACACCATCATCACCCTTCACTACCAATGTCCTCTTTTTAAGGGGCACGTGCACTTCCTTCTTCCCACACACAATGACAGCGTCATGCAAGACCAACCAATCCATTCCAATAATTACATCAAATGTTCCCAGTTCTATGGGCATAAGGTCAATATTGAATAGGTGGTTTACTAAGTTTAAAGCACAACCTCTTAAAATAGTATTGGTACTAACCACCCTTCCATCAGCCAATTCTACTTCATAGCTATGGTCTATTTTAACGGGTTCTATATCAATCAGATGACTAAAATTAACATTCACAAAGCTTTTATCAGACCCCGAATCAAATAAGACTTTAGCGTAACGGTTATTAAGTAAGAACATACCCGTCACCACATTTGGTCCTAAGTTCTGGTCACCATCTCTCAAAGCATATGCTTGTCCACGGGCTCCACTTCCTCCTGGGTTGTTCTTCGCAGGACAATTAGCCTTAATGTGGCCTTTCTCCCCACACCCGTAGCATGTCACAATCGGCTGGGCATTTGCACCAGTCGCTACCACCTTCGACCAACACTCTCTAGCTTTGTGACCAATTTTCCCACATTTATTGCACTTGATTGGACAGTTTCCATAATGTTGCATTCCACACTTGTTACACTTCACATTTTGCCCAGCTTCATTTGTGTTTTGATTTCCAACATTTGTCATTGCTCTAACATTGCCCTGCCTCTGATTGTTTTGGTTGTTTCGGTTGGTGTTTCGGTACTGGTTTTGATTGTTGTTACGGTTGCTGTTGTAGTTACGATTGCTGGAGTAGTTGTTGTTGTTCCGGTTACTATTGTTATTTCCACCACCACTACTACTGCCTCCTTGGAAGTTCTCCCACTTCCTTTTCTTGTTATCAGCTTCTCTCTCTGCTCTTGCTTTGACCTTCTGTTCCATTAAAGTGTGCGCCATCCGCACAGCTTTGTTCAAAGTTGTTGGTTCAGACGATGTAACTTCTCCTTTGATATTTTCAGACAATCCACGGATATAGGCCTCAACCTTCTTTTGTTCCGTGGGCACCATTCCGGGACACAGTAATGCTAGTTCATTAAAACGGGTGGTATAAGAGGAGATATCCGTATCCTTAACCCTTAAGTTCCATAGTTCATATTCCATCCTTTGGATCTCCTCAGGAGGACAAAATTCCTCCGTCATCATTACCTTCATTTCTGCCCATGTTTTCCTTGTCACGGCTTCCATCCCCGAAGTAGCCACTTGTGAGTTCCACCATGTCAGGGCCCGATCCTGGAAGGTGGCAGCAGCAAACACTACTTTATTAGCTTCGATACATTTGCTCACAGTGAAAACCATCTCCGTCTTCTCAATCCATCTGATTAGACCTACTGCTCCTTCGTTTCCACGAAAGGTGATAGGGCTACACTTCATGAAATCTGCAAAAGTACATTCCCGAGCAACGGGAGCAACATTAGGTCCTCCAGCACGATTTGCTTCATTTCGAACTCTCTCTCGCTCAGTCCGGATGGCGGCTTCAACACTTTCCTGTATCATACGGTTTACGGTATCCTGTGTCAACGGGGGAGGTGGGTTTCCTCTTAAGCTTCTTTTAGGCGGCATAGTTCTGTCACAACACAAAGAAAGATCACATGAGTTTTCATACCATGACATATCCATATCATGTACAAACAACTTGATCACCACACAAACAAATCACATAAGTTTTTATACCATGATATATCCATAACATGTACAAACAACTTGATCACCACACAAACAAATCACATAAGTTTTTATACCATGATATATCCATAACATGTACAAACAACTTAACCATAACGTAAAGAAATGAAATGAGTACTCATACAATGATATGATCATAACATGTACAAATAATCACAACATAAAAGAAATCACAACACATCAAGTAGAACGTCAAAGTAGCCATTAGTCATTCATCACAAAGATTTCAGTACATGGTTGCATCTGTTTCACAAAAATATGGCGCATGCCATTACAATCATTAGTACGAATCCTACAAACCGACATGTCCGGTTGTTAGTGATTTCAAAACATAATAAAAGCTAAAATGATACTAGAACTACTGTGAGTCACGTGGTGATCCACGCGGCTCATAAGGCTGCGAGTCCATGGGGGCGGTATCATCATCATCATCACTGTCAGAGGTGGTAACAGCAGCAGCAGCATCTCTAGCAACAACATAGGGATCATCAAAACGCGGAACAGGGGCAGATCGAGCAAAGGGCTCAACAGGTGGTTTTCTGACTTGCGAACCGGAAGGCACAGGAAAACCATCTTCAGACTTTTGACACTTTTGAAGCATTCGACACATATATTCACCGAATTCTCGGTAAAAGTCCTTCTTGTTCCTTTCATTCACCAACTCTTCCTCCAGAATTTTCTTATCCTTGAAAACCCTGCTCCTTTCATACTCATCGAATCGATCACTCAAATCCTTGACTAACTTCTTCACTCCAGACAAATTCGACATCGTCTTTCTCACCGTACGATCTATCTCAATATTGTCACAACCTAGGCCCACAAAATGACGATCTTGTTCCTTAAACTTCCTTTTTATTCTTCCTTCAGTATCGATCCTTTCCATCATTAATTTTTCCATATCTCTCATCCTCCTCCAAATCGTCCCCAAATTTGGACCCATGGGACCGGTCGGAACAACCTTAGAATTTCCAGTCAAAAGATTTGCAGTAGACGAACTCTCACCGAAATGGAAATTTCTTTTGTTTAACATAATAATCCATATGCATTATATCATCATATATACATATTACAGTATTTACTTCATAAATACTACTCATCCATGATTAACCAAGCATAAAGCATAAACCATTACTTCAAAAAGTAAACTTACAGGGATGACTGGATGAATGCCACGAGGAGTCTTTGCGTGCGTAACCCAAAAATAGTTATAGTTTAGGTTTTTGAAAAGTTGACCTAGTTCTCTATAACCTGTGGCTCTGGTACCAATCTGTAACACCCCCATTTTCGGGATAACGCAGCGGAACATATATGGGTGTTACTTCATAGCACAATCACACACATTTCATAAAGAACGACTCAAGAAGAGACGTTATAGTAACATTGGTCCCAAAATAAACAAGTTTGAACAATATCCCATTTTACAACATATGGTTAAACCATAGTACCATAAAAGTCACCCATCACAAGATCAAGTTTCACAAAATACCAAATTGTATCATAAACATTTTAACATGGGGATAATTCAAAGTTCAAACATAAACCACGCGAGACCATCCTCGTGAGCTTCAAATCATCCATCATCCTTGATTACCTGAGATAAAACATGCTAAAAAGTCAACGAAACGTTGAGTGAATTCATAGAGTTTTCATAAACCATAATATGAACACAAGTTTTATTTTTATACATCATCTTATAACATTGTGGATCAAACAAGTTATATAATATTTGCACCGAGCTCATGACACCGCAAGCGTTAACATCAACCACATATGTAATAAATTACCATATGATAAACAATTTCTTTGCCCCCACACGAGGTATCATCGCCAATATACCTCATTTCTCTAATCACAAATCGTCCGTTCAAGGGTGTTCCCGCAATGGATCCAGACCCCGGACGGGGATGTCAACCCCAATAGATCTATCAAATGTATTAGCGCTTACTAACCCAAGTAATTAAACGGTTCATGAAATTAGGGACTTTATGCGATAGGTACTCGTGCAAAATATAATCCAGGAACGGGTCCAGCATACCAAACAATCTTGTGTTCAATTTTCAAAACAAGCATGTATCCCCCTCGCGGGTTTTCAATAAAAAAAATAAAGGTAAAGGCGAGGCTATGAACTCACCAAGTAAAGAAGAGACGAGAGCAATCGAGAAATTGAAACCACGAGAAACTCCAAGAAATTATTCGGGACCTACATAATAAGTCGCGACATAATATTATAAAGTATTCCAATACTTACATATAGTTATATAAGAACTAGTTTATAAAAATGCAAAACATGTGCAACATTGAACCGAGATTTAACCTATGTATTTCTATCTCTAAATTAGTATATGACCTGTACTTATACTCAATTAAGTGCCTACTAAGTATCGCTTATCCAATCTTAACTTTTACTAAGTGGTCATAATTTTTATTTCACAAGAAAGGCGGAAAAACTTACGTTGCAGAATTTTAGTCACATTCACAAGACCATATCTCTCAAACCATAAAAGATATGAATGTGAGGTTTTCACCCCTGGAAAACTACAGGAGTCTAGTTTCCAAAACTTTTGGCCAATCAACTAAACAATTCACCAATCCACAGGAAATGGATTTTTACTAACTGAAGGTCAAACCAGAAAGTTGGCTAGAATTCTAATTTCTACGGTTTTGGCCATAAATCCTAATCTAAGATAGCAATGGATGTAAGGCCAAGTGTTGGAGTTCCCTTGGGAGGTATAGTACTGCTCCATGCCTTAAAACCCAAACTTTTAGTCCATAAACCTGGAGGTTAACACGTTTTATATCCGAAGGTCCATATTTGACCTACGATCGTAATTTGACCATAACTCCTTCATCCGGAGGAGTTGGTTGAGCATCCAACTCACCACATCAAGACCTAAGTGTCTATTTTCCAAATATCAAATAATAACAGTAGGCACAAGCCAAAAATTTTGAGAAAAAGGGTCGACAACCTGCTGTTATCAAAATAGTCACTAGATGATCCTTCTAAACCTATTTTAAACTCATCCAAACCACCATCAATCATCATGAGAGGCTACTAATCATCTCCCAAACACATCCCATACACTATAACATAAATTTTTAGATCAAACCAAAGATTCACAAGATCAACAACATGCATGCTTGAAAAGACCTTCAATCAACCACATGCATTAACACTAAACTCAAATAATTGAAGTAGGTAAATTTAGGGATACTTACAACACCAAGAATGATAATAGAGGATCAACACATAAACCCTAAGTTGGGTGTAGGGGCTGCCGAAACCAAGGAAACAAAACCCAAAAGAAATCCTAACTTTTAGTTATCCAATAACTTGTAAAAACCCTTGATTATAAACCCTTGATTATAAACCCTTGATTATTCAATTGTACCCAATTTGATTATAACCCTAGAAATTAAAATCTTCAAAATCAA